>CM021734.1:70729714-70743588 GCA_011075105.1 Heteronetta atricapilla | reverse complement strand
AGAGGAGATGAGAGGAGAGGAGAGGAGAGGAGAGGAGAGGAGAGGAGAGGAGAGGAGAGGAGAGGAGAGGAGAGGAGAGGAGAGGAGAGGAGAGGAGAGGAGAGGAGAGTTCTTTTGCACACATTAGCTTGCATCACAAATATTATTATCCTAACTACTTCTCAGCAGTTGCAATCAATATGCAGGTGATACTCCTTCAAACTATCTGAAAGGGTTAGAAATTGATTTGCAAAGAGAGAAGAGTCATTAGATTATGCTTGGTAGCTAATGGGTGATGTGGTTAATGATGTCTCATGCTTTGCTTGAGTTAGGAGTCCAGCGTTAGTATTTATATGAATTGTCAAATAAGATCATCTAGGTAATGATGATCTTATTATAAATGTTCCCCAGTATGAGCAAGGAGTACACAAGACCCTGGTATATAATTTTCTACCAACTTGGAAATTATAGTTTGATTTACTACTGTAGTCTTTACTACTCACAGAAGACCAAAAGATTTATTATAGATGTTAAATTGAATAAATATCTGTAAATACAGTAATATAATAATATACACAACATTCAAAAACTTGCTTGTCAATTGCTGATTTTTTAAGATGTCTTTTTTTTTGTTGTTGTTTGTTTAGCAGAAGAAAAAATGATTGCAAAAGCTTGGAGAAGGTAGGTAATAAATGTGTCCAGAAGCAAGTTAAGAAGAAACAAGAAGATAACTGTTCTTGTGTGGAAAAAAAAAAAATGAATAAAATAAGACCAAACAGCAATGACTGTTTTGTGAGAAAGGATGACTGAAATTTTGATATTTGCATGTGCAAAAAAAAAAAAACAAAAAACAAAAAACAAAACAAAAAAACAAAACAAAAAAAAAACTCAAAACCTCAAGAGAATATACAAAACATTAGAAAACCAGTCAGTCTATCTTCTAGCAAGAATAGAAAAAAGTAACCAAAGAGATCATTTATAACATTTTCAAAACTGACAAAGTGATAAAGAATCTTAAGGCCTCCTTACAATATAAAAGATTTTCTATCATGTTTAGTGGAGATTAAGGTGAAGTATATGAAGCAAAGACAATTAAAATAACTTCCTCCTCTGGATCTCCCAGTGAATCCTGGACTTGGAGAAAAAATACACTTCAGTGGAAAGCTCTTCATGAATTTGCTTTTTTATTCAATACTAGTTTAATTATATTGTAAAACAAACAAATAGAACAAAATTAACTTATTTCTAGATTCAAGTATACCTGCACAATTCAAATACTGAACTTCGTTTAAAGAAAGCATTTCAGAACCGTAATGCTGAAACCATACTTGTTGAGTAATCCGAGAACCTGACACGATAATGAGTACTTATTTTCCAGAAAGCAATACCAAGAATTGAAATAGAAGGTGAATTTTAGGTTACACTGAAGGAAAAAGGAAGAGGCACAATTCTGAAGATATGTTGTCTATTTATTCCAATGAGAAGTCAAAATAAAATATTCTAAATACTAAATGTAGGAGGAAGTTCTTAGTGACAAATATGTGGTGGTTGTCAGTTTCCTAGTGACAGATTTAATCCCCAATTTCAATATTTTTATACAAATATAAATGTTTTTCCATATAATTATATAGAATTTGTCATTTATATGGCATAAAGTGTAACTTAAAATGTCAAATTCATAATGAATACTACACCTGCAAAGGATGGATTTAACTATTGTCTCCCAAAACAAGTCAAGCTACAGGTACCACCAGTTTATTTTCTACTTTAAATTTTTCTTTGAGACATTATGTTTGGTTTATATGTTTTTAGTTCTTCGTGTTTGGAAGATAAATTACTATTGTGCCATGAGGGTAAAGTCTTGGCTGCTCACATATCTCAGCACTAACTGATTATTCTGAGTTCAGATGATGTAGCTGTCCATGGAACAAGTGATCTTCACAGCTAATCAGTTGACAAAGTGAAGACAAAACCCTCTTTTCAACTTACAGTAATAAACCATGTTTATTGTATTTTAATATGACGTATAAAATGCCATAGGTCAGTCATAATGCTGATCATTGTCATTTAACTAGCTTAATAGCACTCACAACTACTTACTACACAGTTACATAGGATAAGAGTATTAAACAATACAAGTATAGTTGTAAGTCAAACACCATCAAACAATGAGATCATATTTCCATATTAAATAATACTATCAGAAGTCAAAAAGTACACACCATCTCTGACCAAAGGCAACTTCATATAATGAATCACCAGTGATGTGATTGTTCTTAATACTTCATAACACATTAAAAAACAAAATTTCAGTAAAAGTTCCAAAATTCTGTTAGTTGCGTGTGGAATATTGGTTTCACCATGGTGACACGCAATTCGCAGCTGTGGTAAATTTGGTGTTTACATGGAGATAACAAGAGTCTTTCCTGTCCTGCTAAAGCCTCCTTACCTATTTTTAGAATTCTCTCACATTTATTCAAACAGTGCTTATCAATGTGTGAAATTAAAGCATGAACTGATCAGTATGTGAAAGTGAGGTTCCCAGAGTTAATTTATGAATAAATTATCATAGGGATGCTTAATACATTTAAGGCAGGCTTCAGAACCTGCTTAAATGAGCTACTACTACTGCACTGAAGGCTGAAACTGGAATGACTGAAAGTATAGACTGACTGACTAAAGTCAGGCAAATATTAGTAGGTTACTAAATAAGGACACTTATTCGTATTTTTCTGTGATGGCTAGTATAAAATAATATCTTTAAACAAGAAAGATGGGTTTACAGAAACTAATTTTTTACTGTAAAGGTGTAAAGTTTGAGGATAATGTTTTAATCTATAGAATTTTTTTACATATAAATTGCATTTTTCTGCTGAAGTTATTGAAAACAATGCTTCCATATGTCATTATAAAACCTGTGTATTAGGAATATTAGTGCTTTAGCTCCTCAAAGTCATTTTGGAGTAAGTAAGTGAACACATATTGTTAAGTTAGTCTCATGTCCCCAAATATACTGGATCACTTTCATACAGCCTGGGCTCAAAGAGACTGTGAACCATACATGAAGTCAGAAGTAAAATGAAATGGAAAAAAATAATGACGTGGAAGAATGCTTAAGCTAAATGCTCCATTATACCTGGAATCCTCTGAAAACTCAAAGTATATGGGAAAGATTTAACCCGTATGCAGGGTACTAGTAGGAAGACAATTGGAATGTAGCCTAATTTGTGTGGATAGAGTTCTGGTACACTGTAGGCATCTACACAGACAATTCTACATGTCAAACTAATTTTGTTGGAACTGGGATACATAGCATAGTAATGTCTAACATGATTGTTTATATATACTCCCCTTTCAAACAGAGTGATGGGCTTTGATTTGAATAAATGGCTATTTTACAGCACTGAGTAAAAATTATTATGTGAATATGAAGATGGAAAAAAAAAACAACAACAACAAAAAAACAGGTAAACTGTCTCATTCTCAAAATGTTGCAAAAATACTCTCTCTTCTGAGCTGTTGCACAAATATTTGATGAGCATAATATATTAAGCAACAGAAGTTGTGAAACAATGGAAAATTAAAGGTAGATATTTTCCCAGATAATCATGTTTCAATTTTAATATAAATTTAAAATTAAAATAATTTTAAAACAGGGTCACATATTTTAAACTGGTGATAAATCCACAAATATCTATATAAAGATGGAGATATGTTCCTACAGTAAAGATGCCAGTAAACTGGTAGATATGCTCAAGACCAGCAACTTCTAAAATTAATGAAAATTGTATCAGAGCATATCCGTTCCAGCCTGTTTACAGCCACTAAATGGAAATGCTACTCCTCAGATTTGTAGGTCATAATAATTGTGATACTGTGTTAAAACAGTATAGATTTGTGATTAAATCATCTGAGAAAAATAAAAGCAAATAATTTATTTCTCAAGCAACAGCAACGGATGCACTGCTCACAGCAATTTGTCACTAGCAGGTGTTGGAGGGATGGAACACCATTCTTCGAAAGAATTTCAAGATTTATTCGTTCAAGCTGACATTAAGGCTAATCATACATGAGCTAAAAACCACTACTGAGATTCTGTTTTCTCATTTTGAGAACAGGAAAATGCTTATTATCAGACTCTTCTGAGCTCTGCTCTCTGTATTTATTTCATCCCATAGAGCTCTTCCTTCATCCTTTTTTGCTCCCCTTTTTACTCATCAGTTCCAGCAGACAGGGTGCTTCTCTGACATGGCTCCACTTCTCCTTCTCATGAAACTAAAATACAACTTCTAATGTTCTTCGGTGTACTTTTTTTTTTTTTTCCTTTTTCTTTCTTTTCCCAAATAATTTATATTAATCCAAATCTTCTGTTCTCTGAGCTTTGTCTTGCTGTCATGCATCTTTTCTGTTCCACACATCTTACTGATCATGATTCTTTGTTCTTTTTCCTGTCATTCATAATAATTTTTCAATGACTCTATAGATTTCATTCTCCATGTTAATGATAGCATTGACTGTACTTATTTTCTAATATTTTGATTTGAAGTTTAGTGAACAATAGGTGCAACAGACATTATGGAGGCTAGATTTAGGGGTTTTATTTATTTATTTTTCTTCAAGTAAAGGGGATCTGTTTATTCCTGGCTAATATTATTTTATTATCCTCCTAACATTTCTGTAAAAATAACAAGGAAGAAAGAAAAATGCACTAAAATCAGCTAGCACAAGCATAAAGAACAATGTTTCAGTGGGATTTATTTATTTATTTTTTAAGTAAATGTTCAAAACCCAAACTTACTTAAAACATTGTCACAAGTTCCAAACATTTTACAATACACATAAGAATATTTGGTGTCCAGAAAACTGCATATTTCCTCAAATATTTGAGTAAGTCAAGATTTGCTATATTTGCTTAGTCAGCTATATTTTTTTTTTTTCCAGGTTAATGTTGTAAAAATGAAATTAGATTGACATAAAAAAGTTTCCACAGCTCCATTCCAGCAGGCTTTCCTTCAGAACAAAATTTCACAGTAGTATTGTGATATTTTGGGAAGATAAGATTTGCTTTCACACTTTAAAAATTAAGATTTTGTTTTATTTAGAAATATATACAAAATGGAAATTATAAAATTGGATATAAATTCACAATTTTTTATTTAAAGCTATTTCAACTGACCAGACTTTTTTTTTTTTTTTTTTTTTCTGTTACAATGTTGATGGGAAATTCATTTTTATGTGAAAAAAAAAGACATTTAAATTTAAATGAAATACTAATTCACTGGGTTTTAAGGTAATAACAGAGTTGAAATGTTATTAAAAATTATCATGTTTTTTTTAGAGGTAAAATTACTGTGCGATGTAGTTGCAAGAAGTGAAAGCATGAGAGGAAGATATTAAATAAATGTTATTTAGAAATATGAAGGATTAAAGAAAAAAAAAAGATATTTTATATCACAGCTTTCAGTGTGATTAATGAAGCTTGGTATACTGCTGTGCTGAAAATAGAAGATGTTACTTTATGTCATATTGTCTGATCTTGTAAATTCAGTGACTGATGCTAAACACACCAGATAGCTCTCCAATTTTTATTAATCTAATTTTTAGCTCTCTTTTGTTTGGGAGCAGTCATGTTGGTTGAAAAGTCACTATCTCTTACTTATGCTGCTGCTAGGAGTACATTTATAGTATCTTTTACCTTTGAAAGGAAGTGAAATGCTCTAAGTTTATTTAAGAGCCAGCAGATTTTAGACATAAGAATGGAAACATGATCACCTGTATATGTGCAAGTTGTAGATACTGCATTTTAAAAGTCTGAAATCTTTTGTGTGCTCTTGTTCCACATATAAAAGTACAACCTCGTGAGCAATTAAATCATACAGAAAATACATTAAAGGCTCTAATGCTACCTTGTATGGCTTATGAAATAATGAACATGTTCTTCCCACAGCCTTGGCCATTAAAATGTTATTACACAGTCATTAAATTGAAGCTGTTATTACACTGCTAAAACAACTGATCAATATCCATTACCGTTCAGTGATGGTTGGAGCCAAAATGAGATTATATTGCAAATGAGCCGCAGACAAGGTAATGATCCCTCCACTTTGATATATTTAAAGGCGTTCCCTAAAGCAGAAAATTTCCTTAAGAGAGAGTACAACTTCTATCAAGTCTATTCTATCAAGTCTTTGATTCAATCTAGGTGAATCAAAGTGCTCTTTAATTATCAAGAAACATATTTAATATGGTTTATAATGAAATAATAGTGTCCTAGGCAAAGATCACCACTGCTGGATCAATGAAATTGTTTATAGTTTCCATTCATTGATTTCTATATATTCTGCAGTTCCATATGTTCTTGCATAGCACATATGTTGTGTGAGGCTTAGCCTATGTCTTACAAAAGAAACATCAGTTGATATGGACTAGAAGTCATAGTATCGCCAGTGAGGTAAAAATTAGAGTTTGTCTAAATAGATAAATGAGTAAATAATGAACAGAGAGATGTCCTTAGAAGGATATTTGTGTCTGTTTCCCATGAAACTCATGACATATAAGGTTTTCCCCCCTATATTTTTCAAAGATCTGGATGAAGCTCTTTCAGGCTGTGCTTGATTGGTTCCTTCAATGGCTTTTCATTCATTTACTTGAGGGATCCAGTCTTTCCTATCATCTCTAATACTTTCCACTCATTAACGTATCTGAGTGTTTCATTTATATATTTTTCTTTTATGTTAACCTGATATTCTCAAAAGACAGGTTTCCTACAGTCCAGGTGTCTACATTTCCTTTACATTCCATATACACTTACAATATGCAGAAGTTGTTCCAATTGCTTCATCTTGCATCTCTTTTTAGCAATTCTTGTAGTTTTGTTATTGAAGCAAAAAACTTCACAATTAAACAAATTCAGTAATATATAGCACAGTAATATATGAATAGAGTAATACAGTATAATTTAGTAGTAGAGCATAATTTATTACTATATCACAAGTCTGTTATGCCTTCCCCGCTTTTCTTTCTTCTATATTGACCATATTTTATTCACATTCTTTTTTTCCCAGAGAGGATGTTGCTTTATCATACATGGACAAAATTATCAGCTTCTTCCAACTTTTGGAGCTAGAACTTCAATTTCTTTTTCTTCTGAACTCTTTTTTTTTATATATTTTTTTATATTTTTCAGAATATTAATAACACTGTAGCCCTCATTTCTGCACACTAGTTCAAAAATATAGCTTTACTTTTGAGACTATATTGACTATTTGTGAGAAATAATTTTTCCAACGCTAATGAAAAAATACTGGAAGTCTAACATCTCCTCTTTGCATACCTACTTGAAATTCCTCTGAGTCTTACTTTGTGTGATATTTTTCTGTCTGAGCTCTGAAGCAAGGGTCTAAAAGGCTTGACATGCCCATATCTCTGCAAATGTCCTGAATGAAAGAGGCAAAGACCAACTCCCCCATGGGTACAGATTAGCTTATTATTTTTGTACATGTCCATAAAATAGAAGCTGTGACTTAACTCTACAAAAGGGAAACATTGTCTGTCTGAACTTTTAAGCAGAAAAAAATGTTGGGTATAGGCTGGGTTCTGAGGGCAATATATGCTGTTGATCTCTCTTTTTTCTTCTTTTTTTTTTTTTTTTTGGTGTGTTTAAAGCTATGAACTCTTTGCAGAATTCATGTTTCTAGACCATTTCTTTGAACAGGTCATCCTCAGTTTCTCCTCCATCTGTCTTGCTCTTCTCATGAAGATTTTTTTCCTCTTACTAACCTTATTTGATATCTCTATTTGACAAGTACAACTGGGTTTTCTTCATTGTTGCCCCTAAGTTATTTTATTCTCCTCCTTTGGCCATGAAGCCTTGAATAAAAACTTTACTAGTTAGGCAACTGGTGTCCTGTGACCATTACACATGAAATACCAAGCCACACACACTGCTTCCTCCACTACTTGTCTGCCTGTATCAATTCACCTTGTCGTGTATCTTTGCTTGTCTATGATTCTGTGCTGCACAAGTGTTCAGCTTGGCTGACTGCCACCACCATCACTTTTGTACCACAGAGTTCAGTGGGAGCATCAGAAGACCATCTGGGATCTCAAGAACAGACTAAGGCAGCCACTGTGTATGCTATGGTGATTTTGCTACCATTGATACCCATGGTAAAAAGAGTAAAGCTGACCCAGGCTGTGCTGCTCTTTAAACACACTCTCAATTATAAGTTCCTTGGAAGAATTGTGTACTGCAACTAGAACAATTGGATCATAGTCCATGGCTACTCTGAAGCACAATAATACCAATAATAAATAAACAACAGCATAACCTTGCATCATCTGACAGCTCAAAAGCATATTTAATGTAAAGATAAATAAATCATTGTTATGAACAGACTCTTACAGCCCCTTTTATACTGCTATATTCTGCTTCATTTAATGTAAAATATGTATCCAAGTCTGATGGACTTGACAGCAGAACTGTCAGAAGATTTAGTGGAATTGTTTGATTTTTCCTTCTCTGATCCAACTGAGAACCTTCTTGTCTTGGCAAATCTGTAATGAGGTTTTGAATGTTGACAGAAGAAGGACATAGTGGGGAGAGGCACAGGTCATAAAAACTATCTAATCTAATGAATATTATAATTCCTGATTAGTTTTGTCTTGTTTTCTTCTTCTTTTTTTTTTTTTTTTTTTTTTTTCTTTCTCACAGTTGTTTTTAGGCAGTATTCTAGTCTTCATTTATATATTCTATATGGATGCACTAATTACATCTTATTTTTCAGAGATCTGAGGGTTGTGCTGGTAGCAAAACTAGATGCTCCTATTTATAACAACTGTTTGATCAATAATGTATTGCAGATGCACAGCCTGTAGTACGTTGTTACAAACACACACATGGGATGCCTTCCTACTGCACACACTCTGTGGTAACTCAATTTGCAGTGGCAAGTGCTGTTCCACTGGATTAGAAGCTTACAGAAATCTTGCTATTTAATTGCATGTCCATTAGAACAACACCATAGGTTAAGTTATTGCAGTACTGACATTTAACTGGCAAATAGGTGAAGTCTGAACACGAGAAAGGAATTGTGATATTATTTTTATTGCATGAAAAGACTAATTGTACTGAAGTCATAAGTATAGCTCAGAAATAACTCTAGAACGTACATTTCTTGGCTTTGGCTGAATACAATAATAAATATAAAAGAGAATGTAAAGATTGAAGAGAAAGAAAACCTTGGTTTCCTTTTACTTATACCCACCTCATCAAAACTAACTGCATTGCAAGAAATACATAGGTGAACTGACTCTGACAGATTGTTTTTCACTTTTATGACATGAATGCCAAGTAAACAGAATATGATTTTGGCCTTATTACTTCATTAAGTTTGGTGGGTACAAATAATAACTTCCAACAAATTCAATGAATATAGACAGCAGGCATATTTAGATTTGTTGTCATTACAACAGCAACAAAAAATATTGCACTCTATTTGACAAGTAATAATGAAAAACTGTGACCTATAAATGCCTCAGCTCAATGGAGTGGCTTAAATAGATCTAAGATACATACATAGTAATGAGAAAAGATGTTATTTTTCATAAATAAAGATTCCAAAAGCTTTTTCCTAACCAAAGTAGTAACATTTTTTCCAAGGAATAAGCTACCTTCATCATTACTTTGAAAGCTTAAATCAGTATTATACACCAGTAACTTCCTGAACTAGAGGTAAGAACTTTTGGTAAAATTATACTGCTTTTTCAGATGGAAAGATGTAATAGTCTCTCTTATCTTTACAAGTGAATTATATTACCTTTTATAAAAGCAGCACTTTCATCATTATTTTGAAGATAATTTATGTTAAAATAAAAAAGATATTTTATTGTTTTCAAAAACTTGTTAAAAGTTTTTGGTTTAGTAGAAGCCAAATCATTTGCTGGCATTTTTAATTTCTAAAGTTCTTTTCAATCAGTCCCTTTTGTTATGTTTAGTATTGTACACTATCTTGCAAATCCTCTATTGTCTTCATAAATTTTTAAACATTTCACCAGAACTTCTCATAATACATTTTCTTCAATAAAAGTTAACTGAATAGCCAAAAATTTTGATGTTTGACAATAATTCAGAAGACAATTATTTTCAAATTATTTTCAAATTGTTTCAAAATGATTATCAGATCTGTCTCAGATCTGTCTCCAAAAATTACAGAATTTGATAGCCAGCATCATTCTATAGACAAAACAAATAAATTAAAATTTACTGTCTGACTGCTAGTCATAGCTCTATTAAACTTTATTATTTAATACAATTCTCATATATATTTACCTGTAAACTTATTAAAATTTATCTTTTGTTGTTTAATCCCACTATTTTCCTGAGGTCATTTTTATGCTTTAGTTTAACAGTAAAAATGACAGCTATATAGTGTTTTATACTATATATTATACTATACTTTATACTACACTTTCGACTATATACTATACACTATATATTTCAACATTTTAGTTTATAAAATAAAAAAAATAATAAAAAAGACAAATTGCACCACTTCATCTGGGTCTTCTTGCCTTCTGAGCACATCACCGATGTGAGTAGTGTTGTCTGTGGGATATCACCAAGTGATCGATGGTACTTTTTTCCTACCTAAGTGATATAAGTGTTTAGAATACAATTAGTTTTTCTAATGTAGTTTACTGGAGTATGAACGTCATCAGGGAGGGTACTAAGAGTTTATAGTTTAAATGTCCAGTTGTGCTCCAGCTGAAGTCACAGAAATAAGTCCATTAATTTTCAGACAGATGAGTTTAGACTACAAGAAATTCAGGATAAAAAGCCATAAAGTGTGAAGATAGAGCAGCTAAATACCAGTATCCTTTATGCTAACTTTTTATGGGTATAGCTCTGTCAACATCACTGGAGATGCTCCCAAGGTACATTGGTATATAAAAACAATGGGACTAAGATTAGGTTAAAACTGAGATTTAAATAGTTCTCATGAAGCATTACTTGATTCGATAGTTCTTGTTCATCAAAATAGGTGATCTAATTTCTGCAAGATTACCTACATAGGCTAACAGATACAAAATTTCAATCTAAAGCACTAGGAGTCCACAGTTTTTCTGCATCATTGGTTTAATCATAGCGGAAGATCACATCATGGTTTTCTGCATCCATATGTGCATTTGACATGTCTCTGAGGACTTGAATGTTCATTACTTTGACCCTAAATAAAAAGGAGAAAATGCATCCATTTCTTTTAGGAGCTTGATCCACCATCACACTGAGCAGGTTGTGGAAATGTCAAGGGCTTTGAATTGCCGTTAAAGTTAAAAGCTTGAAAGGTTGAGTCATATAGACATTTATTTTATAGCAATTAATAACTTGAGACATTAAGTCACCAATATGCTATACATCTTAATTAGAAGCCACATCTTCAGTTCAATTTAATTACCCTCCTCTATCATGTCTTCAACTCATTTAATTTCCTTTGTAGCTTGCATAGCAAAGGTATATATTCTGTATAAGATTTGCATTGGATTCAATTGATGTTATGTGTTTGTTTATATGAAACGATGCAAGGAAAGAGGAACACTTAAGCGATCCATTCTTACTCCCCAGATGACATGCAAAATTATCGTGGATACTGGAAGATGCATCACAAAATACCTCTCAGTGCCTTTGAGAAAGTCCTGATGCTAGCCTGACTTGAAGACAGCTAGCCTTTATTCTTATTTTTTTTATTCTTATTGCTTTTACAATAAGTCATAGTTTATCTTATTAGATATCTTAATTAATATCTTAATTATGTCCAATTAGAAGTTCAATGCAGTGAAAAAAAAAAAAAAAAGAAAAAACATAATGGGAAGAACTTATTTTAAATACAAATTTAAAAGCAGGTAATGAATTAAAAGAAATCTCAACTTCTTAGTGAAAAAAAAAAAGGAGGGGAAGGGAAGGGAAGGGAAGGGAAGGGAAGGGAAGGGAAGGGAAGGGAAGGAAAAGGGCCCTCTCCCACAGCATATTCTAATTAACTTAATTCATTAATTTGGCTTTTTATGTTTTGCATGGATATATTCACTTTTCTAACTAACTCAGTATTATATTTCATATCTAACTACCATGCTGACTTTAGTCTATTTCCATGCATAACATACATCACCTATTTTCTGCCTTTACCAACCTCCTATTCAGATTATATAAACCAGTTTGCACACAGCCATTTCGAATTCAGTATCATCTCAGCTGCACATTTGTCCCACCACACATCTGGTCCATAGGAATATGTGGTGAGATTCCTCATGAACCCAATTTTTTCAGCTTATAAGAAAAGGAGAAGTGAGCTAATATTTCTTCCTTTAGGCAGGCAAAGATCTGTGCATAGATGGGAAATGCATAGTCAAAGGATGATCCACCAGAATTTCCTTCCTTCTAAAGAATGTGAATTCAGGGAAGGTTTAGGTTGGGAATTAGGAGACATTTCTTTTCAGAAAGAGTAGTGAGGGTTGCTCAGGGAGGTCATGGAGTCCACATCCCTGAGGGTTTTTAAGGAAATGTTGGAGTGGGTGCTTAGGGACATGATTGAGTGGGTGACATTAGGAGTAGGATGATGTTTGGACCAGATGATCTTAGAGGTCTTTTCCAACATTAATGATTCTATGATTCTGTGAATGTTGCTTCTGACATAATACATCTCTTTCCTGCCCTGCTTATCAGCCTAGATAAAGACATATGTCTATTCGGTGCTGGTAAACGACCACCACCACCAGCCCCAGCATGCTGCTCCTCGCTGGGCGTGCTCAAATACTTCAATATCTGTGGTGAATATGCTAATCTCTCAACTTTAATGGAAGATGGAGTTAGTCATTGAGCTGTAAAAAAATAGGGTTCTATACATCTTCACAGCCCTCAGAGAGGACTGGGTGAATCCTAAGCTGAATCTCAAGGAAAACTTCAGATGTATGCTGCACCTAGATTTCCTGTCAGTAAGATCAGGTGCTCAGTGCTCAGAGTGACAGTTTCAGTGATGCATTACTTTCTCCATATTTCCAAAAGGAAGCCAAGGTCCCTAATCAAGTCTGTGAGCCTGCTTCCAAGTGCCAGCTTAACTACATCTAAGTTAGGAAACTTCTTGCTTGCTAAAAGATGTTGTGGAACTAAAGGTATAAATGGGTCCATAGACACAGTCTCAGGTAACAGATGCCTATTAAACATAATGATCCTTCCTTTAGGTCAGGAAATCCCCAGCTTCTGACTCTCATGTGTGGGAGGGAGGGAGGGAGGGAGGGAGAGAGAAAGGATGCTAGCTCCTACACCGTTTCCTGAGGCATCTATTACAAATAACTTTCCAATACAACCCATTGAATGGGGTGCTTTTTTTTTTTTTTTGTGATCCTGTACCTGTAGGAATGCCCATACATAGTTTAAATGTATAGATTAAGGTATGTCTTGATTTAAGATGCTCATGATGACAGACTGAATTGAAATCAGGTAATAATCATAGATGTGTAAAAAGAGAACAGTCAGCACTGGCAAGATTGACTTTTGTCATAAATATTATCCTGGAGCAAAGAACACAACTAATAGTAATGAGTTCTTCAGATAACAAGGTTCCTTCAATACTTAATGTAATCTTTTTTTTTTTTTTTTTTTTTTTTTTTTCTCAGTGAACTGTGCATAAAAAGCTTAAACTAGTTATATCAGAAATCTACAATAACAGCAACTGAAGTTAAACACATATGTACACACATATGTGCATGTGGATTTCTGCAGATTTTAACTGTGAAAATATTAAGACACAAAGCATTGATGTTGAGAATATATTGGTAAAGAGAAGAAAAGAGAGGGAAAAGAAAAGAAAAGAAAAGAAAAGAAAAGAAAAGAAAAGAAAAGA
>CM021734.1:70716863-70729704 GCA_011075105.1 Heteronetta atricapilla | reverse complement strand
AAAGAAAAGAAAAGAAAAGAAAAGAAAAGAAAAGAAAAGAAAAGAAACACTCTTTAAACAGTAGCTTTAAAAGTTGTACTTATGATATTAGGAATTCTGCAGATGTATTAAGCCTCTTTTGTCCCATGTATCTTCCTAGAGCTTGTGGATTTTTAACTGTTTCCTCTGGTCTGTTGTGCAGAAAACTGACAGATAGAGTAAATCTACCCTCACAACCTTCCAAAGACAGTTCTCTGATATTTTAATGGTCTCCATTCACATTTGATTACCATACTTGTAATGTCAAAGCCATTCCAAAAGTGGGGGTATTCTCAGCAGCCACGTATCTCATTGCTCACAAATGCTAGTCCACTGGTTCTTAAATAAATATGTTGTAAAAATAGTGATCAGGGAGTATTCTTCTGAAGATTCACCTCCCGTGTCCCAGACTATTATGCTTGTTCAAGGTGGTAAAATGAAAGAAACAAAAATCCCTTGATTCACAAAAAAAAAAAAATATGCTTTGTTTTTCAAAAACCTAATTGGTAGAAAGTTCTCCAGAGAAGGATTTCCAAATTACCTTTGGTAGGGCAGACACAAACCTGCAGAAACTGAGAGGCCTGTAGTAACTCTTTATCTTCTGGAAGGAAGGGTTATTCATGATTAAGGAAGCTTTCACCATCTGGCTGAAAACACCTGTCTGCTGGTGTTATCCCTGCAAGACCAAAGCTCCTGAACAGATCTGCCACTTTGGCTTTTCAGCAAGCAGATGAGGGTTTGAGAGGGAACAGATCCAGGCCTGTGGATACTCACAGAGGCCATCTGAAGGGAGAAAAACATGAAAAACAGAGAGAATCTGCAAGTCATGATATCAAGAAGCAGCAGTGTGAATGATGGGCATATAACCGAACAAAGCATAAGGAAAAATATATTTGTATATTTCTAATTCAAATTTATTCTCACATGTCTTCCTTGAACTATCTTTAAGACAAACACATAACAGAGGGGTGGTCCTTTGCTGCTCTCCTTTGAGAACGCAAGTGAGTGTACATGTGTATGATGGAGGGAGGGAGTGGGGAAAAGACAAGGAGACAGTCATTTGAGAGCCACAGTTCCAGCTCAAACATTTCCATTTAAAGGTTTCTATTTGGCATCCATACAACCCAGATTTTGGATAGTTTTCAGTACTTCCTTTCTCAGTATATTGCATCCCTTACTTTACTTTCCCTTTTAAGATTACTTTAGACTTCTTTTTGTTCATTTTTTAGTTCTCATCCCAAATCATTGCATTTGACAGAGTTCAGAGAGTGAGTGAGTGAGTGTAAGGACAGTACATGTGACTTTTTTTTTTTTTTTTTTTTTTTTTTTTTTTTGAGGGATACCCTTCTGCAAGGCACCTGTATATGAAAGACTTCTTTTTATTTGACTTGAGACTCCATATTTTACTCACAATACACACAGGTATGCAAAAAAAAAAAAAAAGAAAAAAAAAGAAAAAAAGAAAAAAAGCAATTTCATTTATATTCATTTAACATTCAGATAGATGGGATGAAGACCACAGAGAACACAGATCACAATGGTATATAAAAAGTTAAGAAGGAAATTATTAGTCTGTCTTCACAGAGAACTTTTCCAGTGTTCACAAGGATGTATAGTTGGCAAAAAGCATAATGAACATTTGCTCCCAAAATGAGGATGTTTTTGTTGTTATTGTTTATTTAGTTTCCCGAATTTGACACCAATCCTAAGAAAAAAAACAGCTTGCACCTAGGTAAGACTATCAAATGTGTTTGAATATTTGTTAAATACCAGGAAAAACTGAAGATTTCTAACTTTGAAGATTTCTAACCTTGAGACTTTTAACACCATTCTTCTAATATAACTATTTTGATGGAGTATGTAATAGGTAAGTTTTGTGGTATGGCTTTTGGAATAGAGTTTTAAACTGATATTTTTATTTCTTATCATTTCTTTATAATAGAATTGCTTTTACTAAAGACTACATCCAGAGGTCTCAAGTGAATTGATTGCATAAGAAAAGCTATTTTTAACACAAACCACCATCTCAGTCTCCTTCCAATAATATTGTTACATTTCTCACTTTCCTCGTCTTCAGGAAAGAATAATATATTATAAAACAAAGACTTATACTAGCAAAATATGAGAATCTTCACAAGAGGTGTCTCACAGAGAAATCCTTTTCTTCTTAAATATGAAAAGTATGTCCGTATTACAAAAAAAAAAAAAAAAAAAAAAAATTATATATAAAGGAAATTTATATTAAGTATTGTTCATCAGCTGTTGAAACTGGACAGCTCTAAAAGTAATTGTATAGAATAATAATAAAATAATCTAATAAGACATTATAGATAAAATAATGTAGAATAAAAACAGACTTGCATCTAGATGAAATGTGGGCACCATATGTGTAAGAAGAATTTTATTTTAAGCATACGTAAGGTGACTGCCTAGGAATAAAGAAATGAATGAATGCATAAATAAATAAATAAATAATAACAGAAAGGAATCTCAAAATTTACAGAAATGCCTGGTGTTTATGTGTTCAGTGATGCAATCTAAGCACTTTTCTGACATCCTAAGAAAATGATTTATGGATGATGGCAGAAGAAACTTTCATGGCAAAAAACAGAACACCCAGGTGTGCAATTATTTGTATCTACTGAATTCTCTCTTGTTTCTTTCTGCATTGTTTCAATGAATTCATTTATTTTACGGTGTTTTAAAATTCTTATATTATGATTTTTTGTTTTGTTTTCAGTTTGTGCCTATTCTTGCATTTAAACAAGACAACCCTTTGTATCTTTGGCAAACATTTACAATCAAGAAAATGACATTTTCTCAGATTTAATTGCATGTAAGAATTTGATGTTAAAAAAAAGCTGACAACATGGAAGATGTTCATCATGTGCAGTAGGACACAAAGGTTTTTTTTTTTTTTTGCATCATGTCAGATGGAAATGTTTAGGTAGTACTTAGTAGAGACAGGTTAGATGAAAGAAATATTTTGTTTTGGATCTCTGAGAAAGAATAGATTATAATAAAAGGCTCCTTATGAAATAAGCTCTTAGGAGCTTTTTTCCTACCCAAGGAGAAGAAAAGAGAAGACTTGGACAGAAGATGAAGTATTTTAAAAATTTAAAACAATCAAAGAGGTCTCAATTCTTGAAGATGTCACATCAGAAGACAAAGACCTGATTTAAAACTTATTAACAATACTGTGAACAACCTCACTAATTTCAACTGTCTAAAAGAAATTTAACTTAAAATCTCTTTGGCTAAATTTGTAATTAGAAAAAGATAGAACAATAGTCCTGGGTCTCTGGGTGGCTAGATGTCAGATATCTTTCTTAAACTTCTTAGTTTGAAGCTGTAGTCTACTAGTCTACTTCTTGTTTTTGGTAAATTGCCTTTACAAAGATTTATATATATTTTCTTCTTGTTCTGATCATTGTTAATTTGTTCCATCAGAACTGATAGAAACTTTGTTTAGTCTCATTATTGGAGCTGGTTCTATCTTAATAACCTTTCTCAGTTTTTCCTTACAGTACAGAAAACAAATTTGCAAAGACACTGCTCCATAAATCATATTGATTCTAAGTCATTACTGGTTGTTAATTACAAAGCAAAAATAAACAAACATACCACTCAACCTTTTTGTTTCCTTCTAGAGATCTCTTTACAGACTTGAAGATTAGTTTATTTCTAACATAAATATGTCCTATTTCATCAGAAGTATAATTTAATTCTAATGAAATATATTAAAATTTTAGATCAAAGGTTTTTTGTAAAACAATATCATGATTTTACTAAGATAATGGTTTGTGTTTCACTATTCATATTCAATCTCTATTCTTATGGTTTTAATATGGTGCAAGCTAAATGATTGTTCACTGAAATAGAAATCATTATTCCAATTAGAAAATGTACTTGCCCTATACATCAAAATATTAAGACCTTTTAATTACTTGATGGATATAGGTAGCTTCCTTTCCCCAGTGCTTCCTGAAAGAAATAACATAAAATGTTTATTTCATAGCAATGTTTCATATTAAACAGCTACCAATCTGTCAAAGAAAGGTGACATTAAATTTTCACAATTGTAAAATTGTCAAGTAAGAGCACCACTAAATTAAAATGTTATTGGTTTAAAAAAAAAAAGGAGGGGGGAAGGGGGGAGGAATGGTGGAAGGGGAGGACGACAATAACTTCCACACAAATATCTTAGATATTTTCCTATTTATTAGAACCCCCAAGTCAATGAAAACTCAGGAAGACTCACTGTCAAAATACTTGCTAATTTTTGTGTGTCAGGAAGGGCTCAGAGGCAACTGAATCTCCATCTGTAAGAAATGAACAATATAATTTGCATTAGTAGGCTCTCAAAAATTATGCTAAGTTTTAAAAATTAGTGAGCATAATACAGCTACTAGACTTGCTTTTGCTTCATCTCAGTAATGTTGAACTCACCCTTGGGGTATGATGAATGACTTCATTAGCCAGCTTCTTATACTAACATGTACATAGGATTCTCATCTGTATGCAGCTGCTATGGCACATTTACTCCAGGTTTACACATGCCCATAGTTTACACATCTTCATTCACAGTCTAACTTCAAGTCAAAATATAGAACTTTATTCTCAGTGTATTCAGCAGCAGTTGTCCCCAGTCCTTACCACAGACTTCCATATCACACTCTTCAGTCTTATAAGCAAGAAAAATGTAGAGAACAACTGACTGCAGGTTACTGCTGTGAATGGAAAAGCTATTATTTAATGCCGTGGAGTATGTAAGCTTTGTTAATATGATAGATGACTAAGAAGTGGATATTTAATTATTTACAGGAAGAGCTAGATTTGTGAAAAGAAAAAATGCTATAAAGTCATGCATAAAAAAAAAAAATGAAAAATCATGCATAGATTTTTTTAAAAGGCTATCTTTTATATTTAAGATTGCAGAAAAGAAAGCTGATGGGGCATATGAGTTGGGAGGAAAAGAGTTATTGACTGTGAGATACAGATCTCAGAGAGAGAGGTGAACAAAAAATTAAATGGACAAATTTCCCTGATAGATTGGGTAGTTGTCTACATTTTACATATTCATAAATACATTGCATGTGAAAAGAAGTGGTCATCTGAACTTCATGTCTCTGTTAGAGTGATATATTAACCTTTGTTTTACCATATGACTTACTCCTAAGGATATTTTTCAAAGATTATTCAACCAAACTGAGTCAATATCCAACGGCAACTATAAACACAGTAAAATAGGAACAGATAAATTTAATTAAAACCTTTTGGAAAAAAAATGCAATAAATAAATAAATAATGAAAACCTTGAAGGGGCTGGATAGGGAAGAGAGTGCAGCTGGTATTTGTTTGGCAGAACGTATCTGTCAAAAGGGCTGATGTGAAAACTGAAGAGAAGGGAACTCCAAAGCATGGCAGGGAGACAGACAAGAAATTTGGGGTATTGGAGAAATAAGTTTAATTGCAGTGCAGCATCAGGTAGCTGAAATCACACTGATCAAGTGTGGTAGGAGAACAGGGTGAAGCTCCACAGAAGATGATGCCCACGTCTTTGCACTTAGAATGGAAAGTAGAAAGGAAGTAGATGCTGCAAGTGGCATCAACCAATGCTCACAGAGACAGTGACAGATATTTGTATCAACACAATTCCCAAGCTATATTCTTTGTGGGCAGCGTGAAAGAAAACATCTGTTGCAGAGAGTGCAGAGGCTTTGCATTCAGATGTTCAAGCTTTTATGCACAATTTGGAATTTAATGCATATTAAGAGACTTTTATTGTGGTGCCTCACATAAGCTGTGTCTCCCTTGTGAAATCTCACATTGGGGTAGGTTATAGGAAGCCAGTAGCCATTACAATGGTAATTTGAGCTGGGACAGAGTAATGGCACCATATTATGAACCAATAATGGGATACTAATGTTTGTAGTACGCTCTTGCACCACATAACAATGAAGGGGAAATATAAGTTTAAAATCAATGCTTAATTAGGTGGATGACTTTCTGACTCTGACAGACACTGAAATTTGCCCAGAACTTCTGTACTTATTCAAAGCTTTTGCAGTATTTCTACCTTAGAGCACACAGGTCTCTACCCAGCAGTTTTTCAGGGCTGTTTGCTTTATCTTTGATTGCATAAAGTCACCCGAGTCTCTAACTTCTCGAAACCCTTAGATTTGCATGCAGCTTTTTTCCTGTTGTGCAAGTGATCTTATGCCATTTGGCAGCACCCACTGTTGCAATGAACACATCACTATTTCAGCAGAATCAGAAAGCTACAAAAAGGGAAAATGCTGGTGTTTTGGGTGCAGTCAACTTTCTTTTGGTAAGTATGAGGAAACAGCTGCCAAAAATGATTTCAGTAAACACACTCTACACGTGCATCCAAATGCTCCAAGATTCACAATGTGGGTCATGGCTGGCTACAGGACACCTTGCATCAGAAGGGCAGTGATTAATCAACCTATTGTGTTCATTCAAGCAAGTTTGAATGGCACCCACAGGCAGGATATGGAGGCAGCTTTATTCATCCCCTGCATGGCCTGAATATCATGCCTTAGTCATATGTGAGGAAGTAACTGGTAAAATAAACAAGCATATGGCATGATTAAGTCTGCCACTGTTCTTACACACTGGCCTAAATTCTCTGCTGCTGCACAATAACATCAGAATCGTAAGTGGGGAGTGAATTTGGGCTCCTCAAAAGCTAAACTGCACAATCTCATTTTTACTTTTATATTTGTGGTTCTGTTTATTTATTTATTTATTTATTTATTTATTTATGGTTAGTACAAATGATGTGTAAGAATTCTGCATGTGCCCTCAGGTTCAGCTGTACCAGCTTCACAGTCCATTAAGCTAAATGTCCCTGCTATTTTCACTAATTTTATAGATGTGATGTAAGGGTTAGGTATCTCTGCTAAATATCTCAGAAACACATTAAAATCTGAAGTGTACAGATACTGTATGTAGAGCATGTCCATCAGTCCTTGTCTTCATACATCTGGAAAGCTGACAGACTGCTTGTTGGGCACTCACAGCACAAAGGAAATGAGTTTTGTGGTGCAGCAAAACAGAGCAGCAGAAAGCAAGCTGCCCAGTCCTCATTTCCTGCTTTTCATGCTTACATTGGGGATTCCTTAATTCAAAATATTATTTGAAGTCCCCTTGCAGAAGCTTGTGGGTTTTCCTAGAAATGTATGGAAATTCATTTAAAATGGTAATCTTTATGGGCCAGGAATAATATTATATAAATTATTTCTGTTCTCCTAAACAGATGTATTCTCTTCCTCTTACAATATTACTAGTTCCACCTTAGTTTGCTATTTACTGCCTGCTCACAGGTTAGGTCAACCAATTTGATTTTTTAGTGTCCAATCATGATTTTAGGTCATTTAATTTAGAGCAATTAAGTAAGTTGCTAGAAGTTTCTGGACACACCAGGTCAATTCATTAAGTTTTATAATTCTTCTGAAGTTTAAATTTAACAATTTTCTGTTGAATTACATCTCTAATTAATTATCCTCTGCACTATGCATCAAAAGGAGATGTCTTCTCCTATCTTAACCTGCTAATAAATTTCAGTGCTTATAAAAAGGAATGTGTCAGATTCTCATTTGCACCAAGGCTGTTCATGAAAACTGACAGTAAAAGAGGCTTCATAGGGGTGTAAGATGCACTGTCTCCAGTTTCAAAGACCCTTCTCTACTGATATAATGGACGGTTATTTTGATAGTGTCTAAATAAGGAAAGATCTAAGATTTTGTGAGTAGACAGGCAAATAGGCAATGAAAAATGTCAGTTCTAGGATTTAGAACCCATTTTATTTATATATATATATACATATATATATACATGCTTTTTTTGTTGTTTGATACAGTGTTATATATTACTATAGGAAGAGATCTTTTCTCAATATCCCTAGGGACATGCCTGACTCTCTCCCTGTTGATAAGTCTTTTTAAGGTTTATATGTTTTGTTCTACCAGCTTCATTGTTTTTAAAAGCCAGCCTTGGCAGATTTATAAATTGAAGATACTAGGGGGTAAGGGGTCGGTAGAGAATGGGCTTATTTTTTTGTTTCTCTGACAAACAAGTATTTGCAGAAGCATGCTAACATTTCATCATTCTCAGGACTCTTCTGGTGTGGAAGGAGAGCTATATTTTGTGGGTGATTGCTTCCGATCCAGAGAGTAACAGCTTCATTCCTGTCCTGTATTACTAGAAGCACATAACCTTTTTGTCCTGAATGAAATTATTATGAGCTGTTTAGAATGCAAAGGAGAGATGAACAGTGAACAGACCTGTCCAAAGCAGGTATTTGCTTGGCTTCCATTCCCTGACCTGAAAAATACAATAAAATTACAGGAAAGAGATTATTTTCAGTCATCCAAAATTTCTGTATGGCATTGCATTATCTCTATTACTGAATTTTTGTGACTTTTTTTTTAAAAAAAAAGAATATGTATTACTATTTTAGTATTCCAACCCAATTTTTCTTCCTAAAAAGACACCTAGATGAACAGCTCCTGTACACATATAAATTGTCAGAGACTGTGGGGTCTCCCTGTGGGGAGAGACTGTGTGGAAGCCAGGGTCAGCCAGGACTCAGACAGCTGGGGGGAAGCTGGGGGCAGCCCCATCTCTAGGCATGGGGCCCTCGCTGGGCTTGAGGATGGAAGCCAGGATATCAGCCTGAAGGTGGGGGTTTATAAAGAAGCAGGATGGCACTTTTGTTTACAGTCTGGGCATCCTAGACATTTTTTAAACTGTAACTTATCTGCAGCCTAACCCTCCAGGTATTCACTCGTTCAACATCATCTAACTACCCAAATGCCTGTAACATACCAAATGTTTATACCCCAGGGCTTGTACCCAGTAACAGTCCCCATCTGGAACTGGTGACTCCAGCAGAACATCTGGACAGACACATCTGACACCTTCTGGAACCCCTTTGCTACTCCAGATTTCTCAGAAAGCCTGTTTTTTCCTGTCTTTATTTATTTATTTATTTACTTTTAATAATGAGGCAAGGAATGGGCCTGCCATGTTGTTGGGGTGGCTCAGTTAGTCAGTTAGTCACGCTGACATTGAGCACTCATTCCCCATCACATAACCATGTGCAATATGCAGCACTGTTTATAAGCAATCATTCGAAGGGCAGCTGATGAAGAAAGCCCTGTCAGCAGATGGGTAAGGAGGGGGATAGGACAGGTCTGCTTTGGGACATACCCCTGGAGGTATGTTTCTATCCTCTGTGGCTTGCAAGGGAGAAGGAAGAAATTGTGTTCTGTTTTACATTTCGCCCTCACTGTGCAGTCGCTGTTTATTTTCACATCCCAGACTCTAGCCTCAAGCCCCTCTCACAACCTCTCCTGTGCAACCCAGAGCTCCTGATGGCTTCCTTACAGAGAATTCACTTAGGATTTCCACATCAGCCTACAAAAACTATGGTGGCTGAGCACACCACATGTTTCATCCTCCTCCAGGACCCCCCAGAGCACTTCTTCACTGTGTGGTTGGGAGAAGCTGAGATCAATTCATCAGCATCGCTCCCTGGGCTCTGCTTGACCATAAGCTTCCCATATGCAGGCACCTGACTGTCCATGCAGCATTTGTTCGAGGATTCGTCTCTGGGGCAGCACCAAACCCCTCACAGCATTGTGTGCAAGCATTGTATAGCTGGTACAAGTGAGCTGTGTGATCTTCCTCTGCCCTCTGTGCACTTTCCACAAGCTCAGTCTTATTTTTATTCAAGGAGTGAAAAAGTTGGCTGCAGGCCCAGATTTGCAGCTGGTGTCTCCAGCTTACAGAGGGGAAAAATACAAACCAATAAACAAAATAACCCAAATTCCATACTGATTTGCAGGCTATGCAGTTGGCATCATTCAGCCATACAAGGCATTGGAAACATAGAAGGAGGTTAAGGCTAAGGCTTAGGGGAGTGTAGCAGTATCTACCAGCTCTCCCCCAAATGGTGTCCAATAAAATGAGAATCCCTGGGGGACCAATGCTTTTAGTTACATCGCTCTGCTGTGCAGTCCAGGAATTGTAGCCTAAAACATGAAGAAAGAAAATAGGATTTTGCTGATCATGTGTTACAGAGAATACATTATGCCACTGCCAGAAAATATCTGCACTGCCAGAAATAAATTTCCTTATTTTAAAATTGTAAATATATATATATATATATATATATATATATAAAAGCAGCTTGTTTTCCCACCTGGATTGTACACAAAACCTCAGAGACAGAAGGTACAGAAAGGGTGATTATGCAAGAAGGAGAATACATCTCTTTTCTACTTTTCAGCACTGTGCTTTGGTAATATAAGCAGATTTGCAAATACAAGTATTGCAACAGTTAAAGGTAGCAATGAACCAGACAATTGTTTTGGACACATGCCTTCCGATGAGGGTGAGCAGCCAATTTTCAGGGCTGCCTTTGAGAAACTTTGAGTGGAATATCCTATAAACAAGCAGAAATGTGCCTCCATAAATGCAGAACACAGCTGTGTGGTATCAACCTAGAGAGACCCTACCCTATTTCTCTGGAAAGGTCTGGGTCTGTATTTACAGGCAGCTGAACTTGCAAAACTGTTAAACATTCATTCATTTTATTTATTTACTTATTTATTTCTAGTCTTTCTAATCTTTCTGAGGAAGTGATGCTCTTTCATGAGGTAAGTTCTCATGGCTGCCATCTGCTTCAAAACATTGCTCTGCATTTCTAGAACATGAACAGATGGGAATTTTAAGGGCAGAATTTTAAGGCATTCATCCTGCATTTGGATATATATGGGGAATATGTGCATTGATACCACCAGACTTTTGACCAACACAGGGTCTTGCTTAATCACTGGGCTGCAAGATTGTGTCCTATGATAAAACATTTCACCCCTTCAGGAGCTTTCCTGCCTAGTGACACAACACAAAATTTCTCAACTATCACATACCGACCAGAATGTTCACTACTGAGACAGGTTATAGGTAGGGTTTTTTCCCTCTGTTTTGCATTCATGATGTGATTTCTAAGTTAGATGATCACACAGTTGATAAGCAATAGATAGGTTGCCATAGATAGGGTGCCATAATCTGGTAAATCTTAAAAACATAAAAGTGTCAAAGAGAAAGATAGGTAATTAGGAAGATTTGGTGTAGAAAGGCTAGGTCTAGGCACAACATAACTGACAAGGATGTTCACTGATATAAAAGCAAAGGAGTTATGAAAAGACTGTGATTGTACCCCACACTGTAATAAAGTTTAAAGAGAACCATTCTAGGGAATACTAATGGAAACAACATAGAACAGACAATCTCATTGCATTTATGTTATATTTGTTGCAACTGTCCCTGTTCCTGTTTTGTCATTTTCAATCATCTTGAGACAGGAGACAAGTCTTTATGCTTAGCTGTAAAGCACTAACCATGTATGTCATGCAAAATAAATAAAAAATGAATCATGATAGGCATTCCAGGGTATTAAGTAAATCAGTACACGCCTACTGCATCAATAATTCTTACTGAATATCCTTGGGTGACTGAGGTGCCAGCAGGGATGAGGAAAAAATAAATAACATCTTCAGAACTGGGAGGAAGCATCAAGCAGATAATCTCACAAGCACATATACAGCTTCAAACCCTGGTCACTTACCAGTTGAAAATAATCCTTTAACAGAGTAAGAACAAGATATGATAATTCTGGTCTTGGATCTTGCACAATATTGCAGTTTTGCTGAGATCTTCAGGTAATGATGGGATGTAGCAAACATCCAAGAAAGAAATCCCTGGGGGTAGTCTACGCCTCTCCCACAATTATTAAAGTAATAATCTATGAAATTACTTCCCTGTTTACTACATTGATGGCTTTAGGCAATGAGGACCATGATCTTGGAAGTCTGGTAGGAACTCATCTCCTGAGCCAGGAACAGTTCAATAAACAGGGGGCCCCAGCACAGAACTGAGGTAATCATATAGGAAGGGTGAATTCAAAGCAACTAAAGATCTCTCTGCTCCCCAGGTACATGGAGACTGAAGGAAACCACTCAAATCACTTTCAAAGCCATGCAGAATCTTTTTGTCCTGTTCTTGTTTTATTTTGCCTCTTTTTCCCTCTATGGCAGCTTCACCATAAGTAGACTTACAGAGGGACACAGAAGCCTTCAGAAAACTCCTGTGGGTTTTCAGAAATGCTAATGTACATCTAATTTATTTGAAGCTCATATGCAGTGGAGTTCTCATTTCTGTACCCCACAGAGCAGCACCATGGCTTCCCTCCTGCTGAGATGCTTATCACAGGCTGGCTCAGGCAATTTCTGTTTACCCTAGTGTGAGAATGAGACAGACTCACAAGGAGTATTAGAACATAGCTCTTGTCAGACAAACTTGATTATTCCTTTTAGTAAGCACTACAGAATTAGTGTATGAATGGAATGGGATGTTATAATCATGCCTGATTTCAAAGTTAAAAAAAAAAAAAAAACTTACTAGTATGTTAGTATGATTAATTCAAATTGCCTTGGAGTGGAAGTGGGAAGCTGCAGTTAAAGATGATTGACACATCCAATTGCAATGAGGAGAAGGACACAGGGATCACTGCAGAGGTAACAGGAGTTTTTCAGAGGTAGAGAAAAAAGAGTCTCTACTCAAGTCTCAGTAAAAGCCACAGGGAACTGGGGCTCTCTCACCTATGTGCCTTTGAAAATCTCTCTTGCATTTTTATTTTTCACCTTCTCTAATTTTCTAAGATAAAGTAAGTGGGATATTCATACAATTCATTAAAAAAAAAAAAAAAAAAAAAAAAAAAAAAAAAAAAAAA
>CM021734.1:70566933-70705536 GCA_011075105.1 Heteronetta atricapilla | reverse complement strand
AGCTATAACCAGATAGCTCTATAAATCCGATATATCTGGGGGTTGTATTGTTACTCTGATTTTCAATAATAAAATTAACACCAATGTCTAGTTTCCAATCACAAGGGTACATACTCTGCCCCTGCGAGGCCTCACTTGGAGTACTGCATCCAGGTTTGGTGCCCCAGCACAAGAAGGATGTGGACCCCTTAGAGTACGTCCAAGGGTGGGCCATAAAGATGATCAGAGGGGCAGATCTTTCTTCACCTCTCCTGTGAAGAAAGGTTGAGAGACTTGAGGATGTTCAGTGTGAAGAAAGGAAAGCACCAGGGTGACCTCACTGCAGCCTTTCAGTAAGGGGGCTTATAAAAGATGGAGAGCAACTCAGGCGGATAATGATAGGACAAGGGGGAATGGTTTTAAACTAAAAGAGGGGAGAGTTAGATGTTAGCAGAAAATTCTTCACTCAGTGGATGGTGGGGCACTGGAACAGGTTGCCCTGAGAAGCTGTGAATGCCTCATCGCTGGAGGTTTTCAAGGCCAGCTTGGATGATGTCATGGGCAACCTGATCTAGAGGTGGCATCCCTGCCCATGGTAGGAGAGTAGGAACTAGATAGTCTTTAAGGTCCAACCCAAGCCATTCTATGATTCTATGGTAATGTGGCATATTAATGATGTTTCCACTGATAGGAGAAAATCCAGCTAATTCATTGAGACCAGCATGGGATTCAGCTTGCCTCTTACCACCAGACTTGTAGGTTAAAACTAGCAACTGTAGGTTCTGTGCTATATCATCTTATTAAAATCTCTTCTGTGAACATACACTTTTTGAAGAATAGTGCTTGATGGCAAAGAAGTTTACAAAAGGATCACTGCACTCTGTGCTCTTATACGCACAACAAAATCAAGCTAAATCAACTGCTCTATGGCCAGAAAAATAAATATTTATGTTGTGGTTTTTGCTCGTTTGTTTGTTTTTAAAAATAGCAAGTAAAATAATTAAAAAGCAAATAAATAAAGAAATAAATAAGTAAATACTCAGTTTTCAGTTTGTGTCTCCTCTGGAACAAAATTTCAAACCAGTTTTTGGATTGAAAGCCAGATCCAAAGAATGTTTTGTATAAAATAGTGAAGTATTTTTCAGAAGGAGGATTGAAACTCAGATTTTCCTATTTTTCTTTCTCCTTTCAGATGGGCGATCAATTGCTATGGGTAGCCCAATGCTCACACTTGTGTGTTCTTTGACCCAACTGAGGTTTGGCTTTAGTCAATGCAAAGTAGAATAGCTTCAATAAGCTGAAGAGAATGTTCCCTTCACCTTCAATTACTCCAGTGCCTTCAGGGTAATATATACATTTGGAAGATGTGAGTTAACTTCCCTCAGGCACAAGAGAGAATTAGTATCTGGGAAGCTTTGATTTATTAATGCTTTAAGCCCTGAACTCTTGCATAAAAAGCCAATACTGTTGACAAACCAACTTCAGTACTTGGAGCAGAACCTAAATTTTATGTGACCTAAGAAAGCCAAGCAAGTCAGCTTGCATATGAGACTGACACAGAATGGTCTTGCGAATTGCAGCATAGCTTCCTTAACATGAAGAACAGCACTTAGGTTACTCACATCTTAACAAAACAGTTTTGTAAATATGACCTATGATCTGGCAAAGCTTCAAGTTCATGTCTTTAGGGTATACAGATTGGTTTGGCTTCACTAACAAGCTGATTCTGATCTGTGAATCTGGTTCCAAAACTGCAGCTATTTAAAAAAAAAAGTTTTAAACTAAAATGTTGACCCCATTCAAGTCAGAGACAACATAATCTGTGACCTTAAGTTATAAAAAAATTATTTCAAAAAAAGAGTATTCATTGTAGAGTGAATGTAAAAAGAAAAAATCTTGGAAGGAAAGTAATTTAATGGTGAAAGAAGGGATAAAAAGACACTGTTTTTCCTTAAAGAAAAAAAAAAGAGATTTAGAAAGAGATATTCTTATAACATTTCAAAATGTTATAACATTTATCTTTACTCAAAACATTAACTTTACTCAAAAATTATATTAACTTTACTCAAAAATTATATTTTTACTGGCATCCCTGGAACGTTTATCTTTAGGTGAAAACAAGCAAAATTATTGCAGATAATATTTTGCCCCCAAATATTAGTGTAGGAACATGTGAAACTACCATGCTCTAAAGAAAACCTCACCAGAGACTTAAATATCACCTTTGCTAATATACAGAAATTATAAAAAATAATAGGGTATTCAATGAATCATTGTAGTAAAGTAAAGAAGTTATGAAAAATTTATATATATGTATACATATATATTTATATCATGGCAATTATGACAGATGAAGGAAAAATATATTCCTTGATTTTTCTGATACATTTTACTACATTCAGAACTTAATAGGCAATACAAATTCCACCATATTTTTTTTCCTGTCCTCTACTCACATGTTCAGGATGCATCTCACACACTTTGATTCCAACACAAAATTTCAAAGTGGGAACTGTACACTTAAGTCTTATTATTAATGTTTCAGAGCATTAGGATTTTTAGCAATGTTTACTTGTTGTTTGAATACATGTATATTTCAATAGGAAGAATATGTGTGTAATTGCACATTTGATGAAGCATTTTATTTAAATCCCCTTACCTGCCATGAAAAGTTTAAAAAGCACTGTGTAGAGATTTTGTCTGTACTGGGCATAGCTCTCACAGGAGAAATTACCCTTTAATAGTGTTAAACTTGGTGGTGTGTGAATGGATATGTGCTACTTGAAGGGAATGAACCAATTCATCTTTCAGATTAGTACCGCATGACAAGTGATAAGTTCTCTGTCTCAAAAGAGAAACAAAACAAAACAAAACAACACAAAAATATTTTTTCTGTCATATTTACTACCACCTGATGTTAAATTAACTTCTAGAAAAGGTGTAGTAGAATGAGTTAATCATTTATTTATTGAAAATTTCTTTGTTTACTTCCAGTAAAGCTATATTTTAAGTATTAACATTATTCGCAATGTAACGAGATTATCTTATATAGAGGGAACTATCTTTTGTTATTTGGAATGACTGAAGATATGCAATAAGCACTCTGATGCCCAACTTGAATTCATTAGATACTTCAACCTAATCTTGTTTTGAACAAGTAACAAAACCATACTCTTTCCATTTATTAATTTTCTGACTGGGTTCTGTGGTAGGCAGAACAGTATATAAATATAGGAGAGAGTCAGACAAACTCTGATACAATTTGTTGCATTCCAGTAAAACTAATGAAGAGTCCACAATCATAATTATTTTTAAATATATTAATCTGAAAATTGTGAAGATGTACCAAGAAATGTCATTTCTTGGACCCAAATCTGAAACCTTACTTAAGATAAATTTGATACTTAAGGACAACTTAGAAATGAGTGCATTGGTATATATATATATAAAAATATTAATAAAAAAAACTTTCATAGAAATCAGGCATCTTCCATACCTTCACTTGCAACAGTGAACAGACCAAACTGACTGTATTTCAGAAATATCTCAGCAACTTCTGGTAAACATCCTTGTCATTCATTTCCAAACTGTCAAGTAGGTTTGCATTCAGCTCTATGTGCTTATATTATCTGCCTCTTTTTGATTATTTTTCAGTGGCTAGCAGAGTTAAGAACTAAAATCTTTTCTTCTGTCCACAAGAAATGTTTATTAGTTTTCACAAAAAAAGAGCAACCCCATTCCTTAAAAAAATAGTTAATTGATATTAAACTATACCAAATCATCTACAAATTATTAATTTATTGATCTGAAATTTAATAAAACTTATCTAGGGTGATATTCTCAATTGACCATAAAAAGGAGTCAGGAGAACAGTATCAAAAGCAGGACATTTTATCATGTAGTTCTTTTAAACTCCCTAAAGACTTCATTGCTTCTTTCCCCTATCTGGTGCTGACAGAAAGCTTATCTTGTTACCATTGATCACTGGAAGAAAGTTCCTTGATGCAAATCCCAAGCTTCCAATTCCCTCTTTAAAGCTAAAAGGAAAAGTGTTTTCTCAATTCTCTCAACACCAGGACACTGGTCTGTATACTACAATAAAATCCCAGTTTCAAGGATCCAGATGTCTATAGGTTGTTCTAACTATTTTCTTGAAATTACTTCTACCACAGGCTTAAATTACAAGAAAAAAAAAAAAAAAAAAAAAAAAAAAAAAAAAGTCAGAAGTAGACAATGCATTTGCAAAAGTTTTATGGGGGCAGAGTGACAAAGAAGAAAAACAGTCATTCAATCTTCATATTGCAGAAACAAACCCTAGATGCATCTCCCTCCCAGGATGCATAGGACAAAATATAAATTACAGTTTAACCTGTGGGTTTATAGACTCACTATTCTCTGTCCTATCCTGTATCCTTAGGCTGCATTCAGAGAAAACAGCTGTTGGGCGGGGGAAGGACTTTTAGAACCCTGTGCTTTCCTTGGATCTCTGAGTTTGCCAGATACTTGTCGCAACTTATCGTTCACCTTCCTCACTCCCTTCCCCTTTCTTCTCAGAACATATTTAAGGATAACCTAATCAGAAATTTCTGTCTGTCATTGCTGCATTGCTGGCTGTTGCCTTCTGCTTTGTAAATATTGATATTGGTTGGGCATCTGCTCAACTGTGAAATAGTCTTTTAGCCACTGAATCTGTGTTTGGCAAAGCCCTAATCAGAGCTTTAGACAACATGAAGTTGAATCCCTTTCCACCAAGATAAGTAACACTCCTTTTTGAACAACTCACATTTTGTTTTTCCTAAATTAGTTTTAACTTCTCAGCTGTCAGATGCGGCTCCCTGTGTGGCCACACAAATGCTTGTGCCAGAACAAAAGGCACCAAAGGGACAGAAAAGAATACAAGGGAAGGGATTGCACTTTTCAGAGAAGGCAACTTGAAACTATAACTTGAAGGCATACATGAAACTATAACTTGTCTTTTTGCTACATATACGTACAGTCAATATATTGACTTAATAATGTTCTCATCAACATGTAGTTTACTTTCAATAAAAATATACTTGGACTGTAAAAAATACCCACTCAAATAAGATCTACCAAACACAATCTTATTTCAGTGAGACTTAGGGATTCTGTCACTTTCAAAAACACTGCTACACCCACAGAAGCTCAAAATTTCAGGACTGAAGGAGAGGGATTAAGACAATATCAGGAATCTTTGTTTTGATATTTTCTTTTAATGTAAGTTCATTCACAACTCTTACATTGGTAAGAACTCTTCTCTTTGTGAAGGACAGCATGGACAGAAAAAAAAAAGAAAAAAAAAAAAAGAAGGGGGACATAATCCATAATCTCAGACAATAAAACAAACATTTTCCTCCACAATTTTATTTCCAGTTTATTTGGTATCATCTCACATTTCTTTGCTCTGTCAATTACATTGTCAATCACTTTAGATAAAGTGTGTAATCTCCACTTCCTCCTTCCATCTCTTTCAGTTTCACAGGTTTCTTTCCTACTGGCATGCAAAATAAATTAACGTTAATGTGAATTTACAGAATGTGTATAAAACACACTAGCAGAAAGTTGCCAAAATACCACACATTGGCTTGAAAAAAAAGTGTCTCATTAAAGAAATAGTTTAGACACCAGCAATTTTGGCAGGCTTACATGATACTAATGATAGCACTATAGGCAGTATTCAAGTACAAAATAATGAGAAATAGACACTCAAGTCTGTATTTTAATTTTGATTACTGACAGCTAGCTCAGAATTAAATGAACAGTTTAAGAGTCCACAGTGAATTTTCCTAAGAGTTGAAGAACTAACAGAGTGGCAATTCAGAATATACTCAGATAATATTTGTATAGTTTTATGCCTTTCCCTCCAGGTTCTTGGGATGTGTCAATCTTCAAGAATTCTGTGAAAGGACCAGAAATGTTTGTTGAAAGCTTTCCCTAAGTTACAGTGATGACCATCAATGAAATCTCTCTTACTTCTATATACAAGCTTTGAAATACATTTCAGACTAACATTTCAGTAATAACAGTGCCATTCATCTATTTTATCATTAATGGCTGGTACATGGAAAATAAAGTAAAGTAATATGAAATTAATGAGGCATCGCATCCTAAACTATGTAAAGCACATGCTGATAATAGCACACTATCTTTAGATCCAAATTCCTAGATCAGCCTTATGGAACATTCAAAGTATGCAGTCTAATAACTAGAAGATGTGAAAACATGCAGAAAAACAATCTTATTTATCTGGTATATATTTAAGTAAAATAAAAGTTGTTGACTATTGAATTCACTCCACACATATTTTCTCCTGTGCAAAACCAAAAAGACTTTGCAAATGATTTGTATCTAAAAATATTATATATCTACACTTACTCAACCAAAATATTGTGACTATATCACATAAACTCACAAACAGATACAAAGACTGAAGGCTGAATTCATTGAATGAATTCTCTTTGGGAAACAGTGAAACTGCACAGATCACAACTGCAGTGCAGTAAAGGCAATGTGAAATTCTTAACAGAAATCCTGAGTATTTGCAGAAGAACAAACTGCATTTGTGACAACACAGAAGCAAAAGCATTTAAGAGACAGGAGTACACTGATCACATTTAAAAATTCGAAACATATTCCTAACAGCAATATTTGAAACATCACATTTTTTTCTTGCACTTCTTGGATAATATGTGAAGGTAAGTGTGGTGTTATATATCTTGTACTAACCTAAATATGCTATAATTTAATCTGATACAAGAAGTAAAAATGAAGACCCCAAATGGATTTACTGTTATTAAAGATGTAGCTGGTATTAATAATAAATTTATTCCTCTTGCAGTTGCAGACTATATGTTCTCTTAATCACTTGAATTGGGCACAATGTAGTTGGGCTGCATCAGCATTAATTAATAGATGACCTTTGCCCCTAAACAGTTTAAAAACTAAGAACATGACAAGACACAACAGATGGGAAGAGACAGATGGGAAAGTACCAAAAAAAATGCAGTTTTGGTCAGCATGATAGGCTGCTTGTCTCAGACCTCCAGCTGTCTAATCTTTTGTCAAGACTTGTATAAGCAGCACAGAAACAGAGAATTTTAAGGAGGATTTTGAAGGAGAATAAAATAATAGCAGTCCAGATTTAAGAGGAATTTTTTCCTCAAGTAAGAAGCAGTATCAGCAATGACACGAATGTGAGCAATAGATAAAGTCACCACGGTCTGGTTGGAGTTGAGTTACAATTACAACAGGAACTATGTGGGGCTAGGTGAAGATAGTCAACCAAAGGCCTTGAATGTGAAGACAAACAATCCACCTTTGACATAAAACTGAGAAATTTAATGTATGGACTGAGAAACAAAAGTCAAAGCAACAAACTTCTTTTTTTAAAAAAATATTATTTATTAACAGCACAGAGCACATGCTCTGTAAGGAGATAAAGGTGTGTTTTCCACAGTTACATACTTTTGGATGTTTGGATGGAAGAGGAGGAAAATAAAGATCATTTCTTAAAGGTATAGTTAATTATTCATGTTTCTAAGCAAGCTCATTTAAGACTAAAAATCCATGTTGCTGTTAATATAGACACAAATATATGTTACACAAATATATGTATATATATTATATACATATATTATATGTAACACAAATAAGTTAATATAGACACAAAAGTGCCTATAATCAGTTTTCACCCTATCACAAGAACCTGCTTCTTCTATCTGAATTTAATTTATTTTGGTAAGGTAGAAAATACCATTTGCAAGAAGATTTTTCTGTGTCCTCTGTTATGCAGCTATGTAGGCCAACGGAGCAGGCCAGTCCTGGCTAGCTTTTCCATGATTTCTTCAACACTTCTTACAATACTCTCCTAAAGTGCTTTCTTGCTCTTCCTAATGTAGTCCTCCCTTCTTCCTGCAGCAGTAATCAACAGCTAAATTACACCAGACCTATTCTGAGCACTTTTAGGCACTTAAGATCGATCCTGCAGGTACTACATACACTTCTGATTCTACTTAGCTTTTGTATGCAACACAATGCATAAATTCGTAAGCAGAGAGATCTTGCCTGAAATATTTGTTTGTTGTTTAAATCCCTCATACACACAAAAAAATGCTGCAAGGTGACATCTAGTTGTGTCTAATAATTGTATTTACATGTAACATTTCCACCCCTGACCAAGGTAAAAAGACACTGGTTCCCAGCCCAGAGGAAACTAAGATTAGGATAGGCAGGAGGAATTCATCTTTCCCTTATTACCAAAGTTTCAGATACCTTATCGGGAGACACAATAAATATGCATAACTGAGATATTTAATCACTTAACACAGTTTCATGAATGAATTATGCCCACCTCAGACTGAAATGTTTTTATTTAAACTCATTCTTTCTTGAAATATTAACTATATTTGAAAATATTTCACATGATAAAAATGTTAAATAATAAAACATGCACTGATTTTTCTATTATCCTGCAAACTGAATACAAAAGGAGTCCAAAAGACTATAATTTCTTTCATTATTGTTAGAATTTTGGATTTTATAAAACATACCAAATCTTGAGAGATGCACAAAACTTGTCTTATCAGTGCAGAAATATAGATACTATTAGTCAGTTATCTAATTTAGCCCTAATAGAGGCAAAACAGACAAACTAACAAACTACAAGAATAAATATGAGAATTTCAGAGAGATACACATTAATTTATATATTTTACAGCAATTCCAGTAAATTATTTGAATAATGTTTGAATTAAAAGTAGTAACAACAAAACAGTAAGAGCAGAAAAGAAAAATATATTTAATGTCATTTTGGGACATTTGAAAGTACTATTGAAAGTCATTACTTAAGATTTCGTCTGCCAAACAAACCTGAGTAATTTTCATTTTAACATAATTTTCATTTTTCCTACCTAATAGGAAAAACGTTTCATAGAAAATTACAGCCTCACTCTGATTATCACTAACAGTTCTGCCTCAGTGTGACCAATGTCAAGTCAATAATTGTTTTACTAGAATTTCATTAAGTTTAAACTAATTTACTTTTATTTTATTTTTCTGTCTTGGACAGGCTCAACAGAGGATTGGCCAGCAAATGGAATAATTACTTAGGAATATCATCACACACACAAAAAAAAAAAAAGTTACTGGGTTACAATAGCAGCATTCAATGCATTTTAGCAAGTAATCATTCATAATGAATATAATCTCATTTTGTATTAATTGGCATCTTCATTGCATTCATCTAAGAGCTATAATATCTTAGTTGTACAAAAATACAAAAACACACAAACATTAAGATTCAGAAGAAGATAAGAGGCAGCTGATATGAAATAACTTCTTTCTTCTAATAACCGTAAGGTTTGGGAATATTTAGCTTTTCAGAATACAAGACTCATTTGTTGCCTTACAGGTGACAAAAAGAGCCTAGAATAAGTTGTGGTTCTACATTTGGAAGTGTCCAACAGCATCCCTAACTGAAATCTGCTTTTGACAACAGCTGAGGTGGTGCTTATTTTCTGTCACGATCCAGAGATGACAAAAGACTATATGCATAAGGACTGTCAGGGGTGTATGATATAACTTTAGTAACTCAGACTTCCAAGTGCTATCTGTGTGGTGATTAATCAAGGAAAGTTAATTTTAATAAAAAAATGTTTTAAATCATTTTAATTTTTTAAATGATTTAAATTAAATGATTAATCAAGAAATGTTACTTTTCTTCTCACTATTCCCCAAAAAGGAACCCAAGGTCAAAATACTCCTTTCTTTCATCGGACTCAGGATTTTTGTACAAAATGTTTTGCTTCCAACATCTTGTTTCTCTTAATATTACTCATCTGATTGCCTCACAAAGGTTCATTTAACCAAGTTTTACCAATGACAGCATATCTTTCCTAATCAGCTGTACATTGAGCTTTCAAATGCAACAAGACATTTACACTGAACAAATTGGTTTTGTGTCTGAAAATGTTATTTTCTTTTGCTTTTCAATGTCATTATGAACATCAGTGTGCCCCTGCCTTTGTGCCTGAGTTTCTCCATCTGTTAAATGTGGGTGGTCTCTTCTGAAAATGTTTCCAAGATCTACTGCTGAAAATATTGTATGATAACTGGATACTCTTAATATTAAACCAGAAGAAATCTCACTGAGATGGGCTACACAATAAAGTACAGTTTTGGCAAAGAGAAAGTAAAATCAAGATCATAAACTCAGTAACAGGTTTATTTCTTAAGACTATAGAAGATATCCTCCTTTTTCATTCTTACTTGGTTTCTGCTCTGCTAATGAGCGGTATTCCATGGTATGACTGCGGTTTGACAAATTCAGGAAACCAAATGAAGTGTATACACATGAGGCAACTACTCTGTCCTTAATGGAAAAGATGAATGAAGATCCAGTGATCTTAACGTTGGTTCTTCTTGCTGCTTCTAATTGACTTTGATTTTCACTCTTCAGTCAACAGTTTATGACATTGTTCCTTACTTCCTTTTAAAGAAAGTGCAAAGAAATTTGGAAAAGAGGAAGACAAATCTGCCAATGTGGAGTCCTGCATTTTTCACACGAAATACTGTAACGTAAATGCTGAAAAACTAGTTTTCATGTTATGCTTAGTAAGTATGAATGAGCTTCAGAGTTCAGTATGAGCTTCAGAGCTGCCTGTATTCCAGACGAGGTCACAGATGTGAGATGAACACTGGTAGGAAACTTTTTTAATAGAACAAAAATGTTGAGGTTTCCTTTGAAAAAGAATATATTTAAAACAAAAACAACAAAAGAGGAACCAATTTCAGAACAGGAAATAGTTCTGTCTTTTTATTTTTTCAAGGACTTCTTCCACACTTCTTAAATTCTTTTCCCCTCATTATGATTATGAGGGTGAAGATTCTTTGCAAAATATATTTGTAATATCCAAGTCATAGTGGAGGTTTTACATTTTTAAGTATATGATGGACTAGAACAAATTTGCTTCTTCTCTTGCTCAGGATGTGTGTTTTTGTGATTTTTGCTTTTTATTTTTTTGTCTCTCATTTTAAGACAATTTTTGTCATTTCAGTAAGTTGCATATATATATCTATAATATATATATACAATATATATAATAAAGATGAAATCCACGTAAGTAAAAAAGTAAATAATTATTGAATTAACTTCCAATACTTTGGAAATTATCCGTTTTTCTTTTCTCTCTCTTTTTTTTGGGGGGTGGGGGGAAGGGGAGGAATAAATTAATTTAAATCCATGTGCCTCAAATGTTTTAACTTCTGATGAAACCCTTATTTTTCACTGAAAAAAATATTTCAGCGGATTTTTCTGAACACAACCATACATATATCCTCCTATATCTGCCTATATCTGTAACACAACTGAACCAACAGTTCTACAGATTATTATTTTATTATATATTTCTGAAGCTATTTAAAGTCTTTATGTGAAAGACTAAAACAAAGAAAGGGGCAAAGAATATGGACCATTTTAACATGCATGGTAAAGTAATTAGAATAAGAGTATTTATGGATTATGCGGTATCTATGGATAATGTAGACATAGATAATGCTGTACTAATAATATAGATATAGAAATACATTACTACTAAGACATTATATAATATAAAATATGACACTTTTTTCCTCAGCAAGTGGAGGCAGGCAATTATTTTACAATCATCATATCCTTTGCTTCCTACTGCTACTGTTTGCTCAGTAATGAGAATTTCAGTTCTGGCACATTCATAGAGATATATTTTTGATAGCATGGATCAGATCTTGATCTGAGTTGCAGTACTGTAAATATAACTTCATTTCAGCAATGATGAAGGAGGTGCTTTGGTCTTTCACCAAATTTAAAACAGAACATGAGTTCACTGACAACATCTCATTTATACATCAACCTGAATATATGCAAAAGAGACACAGTGTTATATTCAGCAATGTTATAGTTGGACCTGGAGGAACTTAACACCTTCTGAAACTTCTCTGTTTCAAAAAATTCACAAATGCTTTCATAGTTATCATCAAACAGCACTGCTAGGATTGGAACCATTGTATTGCTCTTGCAGTTCATTTTTATTGTTTATGTATTTAGATATGTTTTTAAGCCATAGCTACTAGGAAAGGATTCATCATTTTTAGATGATGAATTATTTTCTGTCTTGTGGAACAATCTCAGTAGGCGGTCCAGGAACACAGACATCGAAAGCTAAAAGCCTGGAAAATAGAAAACTCTGCTATAGATTGCACAGTGAAGCAATAGCTGAGTCAGGTTTCTCAGGATGACAATTTTGGAGTTGTCTAAGTTCCAGCATATATACTTAACTTCCTCTGTTCCTCTGTTTTTTTTTTTTTGTTTTGTTTTGTTTTTTGGATGTGGTTTTCAGTTTTTCCGTAACTGGAACATAGCTTAGAGATGTTTGCAAAACATTAATTTGATTGAATGCTTCTCTCTTGTCCTCTGTCATGTAAGCAATGAAAAATTTGGAAAATTTCCAATCATGTTTTCCTCCTTCATATTTCTTTAATAAAAGCTTTACTAATTGTATTCAGTATCTCAGTTTAGCCAAAATGAAAGGAAAACCTTATGGCTGTGAAGTAAATGAGTTAAAGACGCTTGGAAATAGTAGTATATGGTAGTGTATGGTAGTGTAAGGTAGTATACGTGCCAGCTTCATTCCTTAACCCTTTTCCAAGCCTGGATGTCAGGACAAAGTAGATTGATGTGAGAGCCCTCTTTTCCAAAACAAAAATAAAACTCTTACTTGCATCAAGAGACACCCTGAGAATTGGCTCAGTTTATACAGAAGCAAATATTGCCTGATATGCACAATTTTAGACATAAGAAATAGTGCTAGTCAGTGAATGGAAGTCCACAGCATTAAACTAAACCCCCTCTGTGAGCAGCATGTCTTTTCAGGATTAACAATTTATGAAGTTAATGCAAATCTAAGTATGCAGCTGTCCTTTTCTATTTTTAATAAACAAAAAGAAAATGTCATGAAGCAAAGGGGGGAAAAGCTGTTTCTCAGCTGCAACTGCACAGAAAACAGTGGCAGCATTATTCTCTGGGCTGTAAAATTGGACTAACCAGTTTTGTCATGGAGCTTAAGAATACAAGATAGGCCCTAACCTTTTAACTCGATTTGTTGTGCCTTCGTGTTATTATTAAAGTGTTCTTTGAATGAACTTATTTTAACTGATCATAAAATAAATATGAGTTTATGTGTCATGGCTTTGCATAAACAAGCGTTGCTGCTCTAAATATTCCAAGATTTCATCGACTTTTCTTGCTGTTTTATGCAAGAATTAATATAAATAATGTCTTAGTTTCCTTAGGCATTTAAGCATGAAGAATCCTTAACTGCTTTGCAAAATTATATATACATGAAGGAAAAACTTGCAGCATTTAAGTGCAGCAGTCCTCTGAGTGGGCTTTGTGTAAATATACACATTTTTCTGCTTGCCATGTATTTCTTAGACTTTGGTAATGGGTGTGCTATAAATACGTTGATAGGAATAGAATCTGCAGCTGCATGAAAAGATGAATTCTGAGTAATAAATATTTTGCTAAGACATCAGCACAACTTCTCACTCATTTGAGAAGTATTGTGAAACTTTTGCAGCAATGATCTGCAAAAAGCCAGACAAGAGGAGGACGGATGCACAAATACAAAGGTGGCAACCTCTGACTAAATGGGAGGTGAAGATGCACTGAAAATTGAATTGTTAAGCTAGAGAAAAATGACAAGTGGTTTCCCTTAGGAATCATTCATGAGACGAGTGTCTCATTTAGTATTTGTAGTAATGACCTCTGCACAGAAGCATGCTGCTAAAATGTGTTGTTGACACAAAGCTGCAAGATACTGCCATTAAAAGGGAAGCTGGAGAAATGAACTGATGCTGAAAACCAAAAATATTAAAAACAGGATGAAATAGAACAATATAAAAGGCATCTTGAAAATTATTAACAAGAATTTCTTCCCTAAGTATCTGAGCTGGAAACAAAAGGATAGGAAATAATAGGTTGTGCTAATTGATCACAGTGCCTCTGAACAAAGTAATACAGACATTAAAGAGTAAGATATATTCAATTCCTGAGCATGACAAGTCAGGCATACCCAGAAGAAAATGCTGATCAGCTCTAAAGGGAAGACCTGACCCAGAATACCACATTTAATTACTGCTTTCCACACTCTTGAAAGACAATTTCAAATCAAAGGAGGTGTAGAAAGAGCTAAAGAGCTTCCTTTTCCTTCGTTCCTTCCTTCTTTCCTTCCTTCCTTTTTTTTTTTTTTTTTTTTTTTGTAAACAGAAATTACAGTGCTGGTACAAAAATAAGTTGATTTTAACCAATTATGAATATAGTAGTAGCTTTTTAACAAGCAAAACAACAAGGCTTTGAAATTTGAAAAATTTGTTAACAGGATTCCATGTGGTTGCTTGTGTGATAGTACAGGAAAAAATTTAGTAAAATGTTAATTGTTTTCAAGCCACATCTATGATGAGACATCCAGATCAGCTACAGCTTTGGATTTGCCTAGATATTTTCCTATTGGTAATTCTCAAAGGCTTTTAATTAACCACACACACACATACACACACACACACACACAAAATCTGGGGGCTACCAGATTTATTTATTTTCTTCTCAGATTTGCAAAACTTTTCCATTCCAAGTAACCCAGTGATGGTGTGAGGCAGAATTAATATCCCTTCCTTTTCTTAGAAAAAATAAAAGACCACAGTGTCCAAGCTTAAGGATAAACAAATGAAACACGTGCTGTCATGCCACCCTGTCAGAAATGAAGCTGGTCAGTTATACACAAAATATTAAAAAAAAAAAATCCTGCATCTTACTCACAAACAAACAAAACACCCTGCCCTATAGGTATTTCTGAGAATTTATTAGCTCACAGTAGCACGTGTATTACATGTGTGATACTGAGAATATGGGGACCTTGGCCAAGCTCTAAGACCAAGACTGTGTGCCTTCCCAGGCAAGAAGAGGCTACAAAATATTTTGAAGTCAGATGAGAATAATGGGAAAAAAGAAGAGTCAAAAAAGTATTTCACAGTTCAAACTCTATACTGATAGGAGAAAAGATGAAGCTGCATTAGAAGAGCTGCTGGATTTGACTAACTTTCATTATCTATTTAAAGATATACATGATCCTCTTGATCACTTGGAAACAGAAGCCTGTCCTAACAGTGCAGTTTGGGTGTAGTGGTAGCGGGTCCACCTTTTAGTGAAACCCTGTCATCATAATTGGCAAATACATATTCTGCATGCTGTTGATTTCATAAGATTTCATCACTTTCATGGCTGTCAGTCTCAGCACTCTCAATACAGTGTTTCTTCCTCCCACATTCTCTTTAATTTCTTTAGCACAGGGCAGGTAGTAGAGCATGATGTTTATGCTGCCATCTTTACTGCTGTTGCTTCCACATCTAATGCATCTAAGACAAGTTGTTAAATCATCATGAGAATAACATACATTACGAAGCAGATTACTTTATCCTAAAAACACTATAGAGTAATGGTATTTTTTACATAAAGCTAATTTGTCTTTATCACTACAATCTGCATAGGGCCAGTTAGAAGTCTAGTAAAAATCAAATCATTAGTACTACAGGTTATTAAATAAATTCATAAATTCATATAAAAACCTTTCTTCTAATTCAATAGGGTAACTCTTCTGAGGTTATGTTAATAACCTGTACAATTCTGCAATGCTTCTGCAGTGGTTATCACTTACTCTGAAAAGAACTATACTGTGTACCTTTCCAGGGCAAAATTTAACATATTCCTTCCTATCTTTTGAAGGTCTCAGCTGCAACTGAGTTTAATACAATATGCACTGACCAATGAAACTAAGTATCTGTTCATGGGAGAGGAACTTCAAAGATTTCTTCCATGCTCAATATGAAAACCCTATATTCACCCAACAGTTCACAGATCTGTGATTCCAGGGGGAAAATTTAGACTCCCCAATCCCTCTGGAAACCAAGTGTTGCCACGACATCACTGTACATGGGCACTTCTCTCTTCTTCCTAGTATATTTATAAGGAAGATATGACCATACATCAACTAAAGTGGTCATCAACAGGGGTAAAATTAAGGGCTGTATAAAGTTAACAGGCACAGACATCTTCTGGTGAATCTTAATGAATGAAGACAGATCTTAAACTTAGTCTCATCTGTTCTCTGTGCAACTCTGGAAGAGGTTATAGCTTCCTGAAACAACAAAAGAAAACAATGTGCCTGTATCTCAGCTACCGACAGCACATTAATCAAATGTATTAAAATTTATATACATATATATAATATATATATAAATCAGTGTTGTTTTAAAGGAGTAAGCACTAACAAATGTTTTATTATTCTTGTTTGGTTCCATCATCATACATCAGAGTTGTTCCTTCTATCACGAAATACCATATATTTCTAATGTAAACAACAGTACAGCCTGTCAATTTATATCCTGTATTTTTACAAACTGTTATACCAAATAATCATATAGTCCATAAATAATATTCTTGGTGAACAAGTCTACCAATATGTACCAAATACTTCATACTAATAACAGAATATTTTTGATATGGATTCATATTCTCTACAATTTCATCAGTAATACTTAACTGAAAATTTAGAGAAAATGTGAATAGGTATGCCACATCATTAATTAGCATCACACTGTGTGCAAAACTCTCCATATAAATGCAAGATACTGTATGCTATGGAAAGAGATTGCAAAATTATGATTTGCATCTGCACTTTAAATATTGGATAGTGTCTATGTAAAATAGTCTAACTATATTGATATCTGTGCTGTTATGACTGCTGCAGAAATCCATTTGGATTTCTGTTTCTTTTCCAAATTTTTATGTAGCCAAACCTCACTTTTACTACTCTAAACAAACGTTTCAGTGTTGATTTTCTTTATGCTCTGACCTTTATTAATGAAATACTGTGCAATCTTCAGATTGTAGTTCAAGTCTGAATTGTGCAAAGGAAAGCTCTACGGATAAATAAACACTAGAAAATGAATGAAACTTCAACTACTTGCCAAGGAGATTGTTCAGAATGTGTAATTGTTTTCTTTGAATAATTATACCCAATGCCAACAACCTCTTTTCCAGACAATAACCCTACAACAGTTCTGTGATACCTCACAGAGGTATCTGTGAGGCCACTGCCTAGGCTTAAGCTTCCCATAACAGCCCCACACGTCTTTTAATGTTGCATTATACTACACAGTCACTATTCTGATGCCTAAAGATACTCATGATGAGATGTGAGGGGGCTGTCCTGCAGCAGTATTTCATAATGAAGAAATTGGGCATTGCAGTTTAGCAAGCTATTATAGATAAAAATTACTCAAAGTTTCTTGTGGCAGAATGGTTTGGAATAAAGACGGCAATTCTAGCTTGAATGCAAACTTAACATATGCATTTTGGAAAAAAATATAGGGGGAGAAAAAGAGAGAAGGATGTATAAGATGATTACACCTTCCTGGTATATAAGCATACATCTTCATGACCTGCATACTTTCAATATATAAACTATTTAAAAAAAAAAAAAAAAATTCAACACCCTAATTAAAAACAGATATGTTGAAAAACAAAGGAAGAAGCATTTCCTAATCCTATAAGGTAAATTAATAAAATGCCAGCTAACGGCATAATAAGATAAAGAATACAGGCTAATTGGTGATAAAATGTCAATATTCCAATAGACGCATACTAGCAGTCCATTAAAATTAATTAGGCTCTCTTAGCAAGCAATAAATCATGTAAAAGACAAATTGAAAAGGAAATCAGCTGACTACCGTGAAACACTCAAAGGTTGGTTTACCAAAGCTAATCTTTGGGCAAATTAAGGAGTAGCCCAGACATGTTAAACAGAGGATTTGAAAAAATGACCAATGTCTAACATTTGTACAGGATTAAGAGATTACATCTGAAAATCTAAAGTCACTGTTGATCTGCTCATGTTTTAATTATGATTTCATTTATTGATATCATAAAAAGAAAAGTATTAGGAAAGCTTTGAGTGAAGGGAAGCACTAGACTGGAAAACTGGGCTGCTTACACACAGCCTTATTCTAGAAGCTGTTAATAATTAGTGTGCAGCATGTAGATGCTACAGCTTCATTCCATGTTCAGAAGGGCTCAATGTACCTGTTTCTGTACACACTATCAACTGGATTAAAACCTAAGGGGCATGAATAGAAAATGAAGTGTAAATGACTCAGAGGCCTCATTTGCAGAATCAGGGCAGAGGAGTAGGAAGTGCAATATGCATTGGTTGAACGCATAAAAGCAAGCAGACAGAGGGTATGTGACTATAAGATAATAAAAGCAGCATTTCTTGGATCACCACAACACAGAACAGTGTTGTGCCAATAGGATACAACATATCTATCTACATTAAAATTATTTTGAGATTGGGTTCAATGATGGGATTTTATATTTCTACAACTATTCTCAGCTCTTTATCAAAAAATGTGTGAAAACGAAAATGTGACATTTTAAAAAGTGAATGAAGCACAGGACACAACGAAGCAAGAGGGGTTTTGTATTAATATTTGGTAGAGGCACAATAGGAATAAGAGGATACAAGAAAACACACTTTCTGGCCAAATAACAATTGAAAACTTTTTTTTTTTCTCTAAACTAATCACAATAATAAAAATGTATCTGATGAAACTAGGAGAGAACTGACACAGAACTCCCCTTTCCCATAAGCTAGACCTCCACTTGTTATATGCAAAGCAGAGTAAATAGTTTTTATTTATTCAAAAATGATGCTCTGACAGTTTGCATTAATGGCACTGATGAAAGAGGAAAGTTGGAGAGAACCTTTCTGGTTTTGTGTGTGTTTTTTTTTTTTTTTGGGGGGGGGGAGTATACAGTAAAAAAATCTATATTCTTTTAAACTTCCAGTCTTAATCTGCTCCCTGGGGAGGAGGAAAAGGAGAGGAAGTTAAAGGCAAAGTTTGACAACTGTTTGCTGGATTTAACTATTACTTTGTGCTTGTTTCCTTTTAACTATATGTTAATATTCTATGAAATTATCTCTGTGGTAAAAATGCTAAGTGGAATGGTGATTTGCAGTGAATAATGGAGAGTAGCAGCAGAAAATAAGCTTTCAATTTGTAATCCTGTAAACTCTCAATTTGTGTCTCTCTGTGTGAGATTGCCTTAATGTATCAAAAATATTTTAAACCAAAAGTTAATAACCCATCTCTATTAACTTTCTTTCATGTAAAAGTAAGTCGAATATTGGCCTTTTTAATAGTTGTGCTTGATGTCTGCTCAAAATTGTTTCAGGAAGAGAAATTTTGTACTCTGTTTTTTAAATAATTAACTGATCTTCATCTGTATCCTGCATCTCTCTGTTGGACACCAGTGTGATTTCCTCCAATAAATTTGACCTCTCAAAAGAAGTCATATGCAGCATGGAAAAAGTGGTCCTGAACTATAGATCCAGATTGGCTATCCCACACCCACCGAGCATCCCCTTGAACAGAGGTCTTTGCTCCATGCTTCCATATGCTCTGTCTGCTTCGAAGAACAGGCTCTCTTGGATTTTGTTTTTCCCGTTGTGCTTTGTTTCTTCAGATGGCATATGGTATACCTCAAACCAGACTTCAAAAGTCAACAACAGTAATTTAAGAAGAAAAGTAGTGCTTAACAAAATGTGCTGCAGTCATGAGTATGGATTTATTTTCTTAGCTTATGTACAAAATTCTCACTCTGATAACAATCACTGGCTCTGTTATGCTTCCATTTCAGACTATCCAAGTTACTGACAGCTAACACATTATACCGAGAATTATCTATGGCATATTGTCAGTGCTACACCTGAGCACCAGGGTAGCACTAACATGTGTCAGGCATACCACTTCTGGCATCAGATGAGCTTCATCAGCACTAGCCTGGAGATGTGCTCCACTTCACCGTATAGACCTGTCCTATGGGAGGGAAAAGATATCCAAGCTCCAGTAAGCTTCAAGCAGCTCATTCTTCTTCATTTTGTTTTTCATTATTAATTTGAAGATTCCCCTTATATTTTCCATTTGTAGAAATGGAATTCTCTCTATACAACCTCTGCATGGTTATTATGTTTTATATGCATTACTATTATGTCAGCAACCAGTGTGTCCATGCAGGAAAATGTAATCAATTATTACTTTGGTATTGTGTGGTTTCTGGAAGACTGGGACTTAACACCTATCACTTTCTGATACATAAGGACTCTTAAACTTCCATTTTTCAATAAGTTTACTGTTAAAGTCAACGTTTTCCTAGGGAATAAATATATAGGGAAAGTTGAAATCTCCATGTAAGTTTATTTGCTGGATTTGTTTCATGATTACCCTTAAGAATGCAGTGTACTAGAGTATAGCCTGCTGTCAGTTTTAAAGCACTTCCCTATTCACATTATTGAATGAAACAACTCTGGGAAAATTCTTTAGTTAGGATTTGCACCCCATAGATGCAGCCACTTTCTTAGATTAACTTAGGCTATTTCTGGTATTAATTTCAGGATTTAATTAATTTGATTATCTAATTCCAGTTCAGTAAAGACTAATTTGCTGATTTGACCTTGCCATGATAGAATGTTTTATATTTGCTCAGTTAAAGATTACATACAGTAGCCTAGGTTTGGTGATGTAAGTTGTAAGTGTTCTATTAAATCTTACTAATACTGTCTTTTAATATCTCTTGATATTAGAGGTGACAACAGGTGGTCCATGGGAGACTGTGAAACCTATGTTTAACAAAGAAGTTCTAATCAATAATAGGTTTTACTATTAATTCATGCTCTTTCCTTTGTTTTAAGAGGTTACTTTCACTTAATTAATCTCAAATTAAATTGTTGGAAAGTGTACGATACTGCTTTTACTGCCTTTACCACAATTTTCTATCACATAGGCAGAAAATATTAGATTCTTTGAACTAAGCTTTAAAGACCCAAGGACACTACTTCTTTTACTCAGAATGGGAAGGAGTTGGGATGGGGGAGGAAAGGAAAAGCTTTCTGGACGACTTTCTCATGGAGATTCACAACAGAGGTGGCTACTGAAGCAGAGGCCTCTTAGCATTTGTCAGGCTGCTGGCAATTCATCAAAATTTACAAACCATGTATGTTAGCTCTGGGGAGAGCAAGGGAGTAGCAGATTATCCCAGTCTCCATTACTGTACCGAACGTAGGAAAGAGCAGGAGATACCGGAGTGTCCTAATAGGTTATTAATTTATCTCAAGAAACTTTATAACTTAATATAGTGTTATAACTTAATATAGTGTCATAATTACTGTGTTTGCTTCAAAGCTTTCTATTCCTCTATTGGTGCACTACCCATCTATGCTGCCCTTAACCCTTCCTTCAGATAAAGAACTAAAATGCTTTAATATTTCTAAAAACTAATAGTTGCAAGGAAGAGTTCTTATCAAACTGTCAAAATATTAAACTATTTTTCACAGCCATACCTGCCAAATACAAATACAAAAAAAACAAAAAACAAAAAACAAAAAAAAAAACAGGAGGACATGTTTCTTTAACATCTAGGACAATGCTAGATAGTCCTATCTAGCATTATTTCTTTCAAAACATTAAGTATGACTGCAACCCTGCATATCTATCAGAAATGGGAGCTTCAGAAAAGAGTTCAAAGTATTCCTGTTTCAGGTATCTATGATACCTATGTGTCATTGTATCACTATTTATATAGCATCACTTCTCTACTGTAAGGAAAAAGTGTTTTACTTACTAATTGAGAAAAACAGGCAATAAACACTTATTTATAAAATGGAAAATAAGTGATTCTGAAGTCAGGGCCTGTTGGAAATATTTTGAATGCTATACAGGACAGTTCACTTTTTTTATTCATCAACTCCAGATACTATGAATAGGTATGAATATGTACCTATATAACTAAATTTAACACCTGTAAGTATTCAGAAGGAAAATGCTTTTCCTTCAGGGCATATTCATTTGTTCTATCTAACTAGTATCAGCATCCAGATAAATTCCATGATGATAAATTGATATTATCCATGCATGGCGTAAAGGCTGTAATTTGTGACTGAATACTATATTTTATTTTATTTTATGAATATGAGGCAGCAATTTCCCAGTAGTGATACTTCTAAATGAAACTGAAGAATTCTGAAGGTTAGTACTTCCTGGAGTTCTGAAGGTTTTAAAGCTTAAATAAATTTTTAATTTAAAAAAAAGAGAGAGAGAGAAGAGAGAGAGAGAGAGAGAGAGAGAGAGAGGGAGGGAGGGAGAGAGAGAGAGAGGGACAGGAAGGGCTGCAGGGTACAGAAAGCCTGAAGGAGGTTTTTAGGCTGGATGACATGAAGTAGGCTGCAGACCATGACTTCAAAGCTATTTGTACAAGGTACAGAGTAACATTTTGAAATCTTTGAGGTTTGCTTTTTACATTTTCATTTTTTAAAACATTTTGAGTCACAACCATATATGACTGAAAAAGATTGATAGCTTTACCTTTGATGATAAGGTATAAGTTCGGGGATATATTTATTTAATCTATTAATCAAATAAAACTTTTATAAAAGCCTGGATTTCTCATGTCTTTTAAATATATGAGAAAACATTAAGAATAAGCATGTAATCCAGCACAAAAAGTTGTTAATACATAAGTGTAGGTAAATTCTAATTCTAATATTCTAATTCATTCTGATTTTCCCAGATGTAATAGATTGAATACTGTAAAGAAAGTTAGAAGTAAAAGGAGCAAAAAGATTAATGAGAAAATAGTTTTAGAAATGTTTAGAAAGCACCTTCTTGAAGGAAAAAGGCTAATTAAAGAATATTTTCCAATTTACAGATCTTAGTGCAGGGTCTATATAGATAAACCGGAGGAGTTACAGGAACAGGGCATGAAGCCTCTGACTTTTAGGACCCCAATCCAAATTTTGTCAACAACTACTGCAGAATAAACACCACCAAATGAGCACTGTCTTGGTGAAATGGGTGTTTATTTTCTCCTTACTAATTATCCACAGACAGGCTTACTGGCTCATTATTAACTCAATTGTGTGGAAAAATGTGAGCTGGAATTTCTCTGCTGTGCATAAACTCCTTTGACAATTTGAAGTTGAACAGCAGCATGCTTTGCTATTTTAATAAAATTGTACAATGTTCTGACTAAACATCTTAGCATCTGAAAAGTGTAAATGTAACATACAAGGAAGGTATATAGATAATTACAGAAAATTAATTATATTTTTTTAATTGATCCCGATTCCACCATTTCCTATTGTGATGGGAAGGGCCATCCTGCTCAGCTGGTCCTTAAACCTCTACTGCAGTGTGTTTGCTTAAACAACTGCAGAACTGAAGAAATAAGAAATCTCCATCCTCACAATGGAGATCAAGAAAAACTGATACTCCAAAAAGATGTGCTAAAATTATTAATTTTTATTTCAAACAATACTTAGTAATGGTAATGAACAAATCTCCTTTAAGGGTTCTATAAACTATTTGATAATGAAAACTTACAGAAAGACCCCAGTAGACTTAAATTATTGCATTTTACAGTGAATACTACCTGTCAGGACAAAAAATAATCAGGCATCTAATAATAAATGATAATAATAAATAATTATTATATAATTCTCAGAAGTTTCAGTTAATAAAGTTGGTTTTTGGATACCGAGAACAGCAAAACAATATGACATAATTGGACTTAAAGGCAAAAATGGTAAGTCCTTTATTACAGTACCCAAACTCAGCAGTGTGAGAGGCTGAGAGGCATCTGCACAGCCTAAGAACATATATTGGAAAGAACTTTTCTTACTTTTATGTAAAAGAGAGCAATTAAAAAGCCAGCTCCATTATATAAAGCACCTACAGCATGTCCACCATGGTTTTATGCCAGTAATCAGCAGTAGCAATCATTTTTTTTCTGTTTCAGTTTAGGCATGGATGCATTTTCAGCCTGAATGATGAGACTGTATGAAATACAACCCTATTCTTGCCTGACAATCATGTCAGCCACATAGAGGTGAAGGTCTTCAACCCTCTCAAGAAGAGAACCATTGTTTGACCCTGAAAGACTGGACACAAAAATCAAAGAGTACCAGTTATCTACTGGACCAGAGCAGTAATGGGTACGTGAAATAAAATAATCTTAAGTCTTCCATAGACACAAAAAGGCTTTGTCCCATATATCCCATTACTCCTCCCTACCCATCAGTTTCCATAGTTTTCTCACCTGCAACACATACACTAAGATGGCAGGAGATAAGAAGACAAACGGAAGAAAACCAGATGAAATGGATGGATTATTTGAGTAAGGAATATCATCCTAAGCAGTAGCTACAGGTGAGACAAAAAGGTATTTTGCCTCCTTTAAAATCCAGTTATACATGGCAGAGTGGACCTTGTCAGAGAGTTTGAATTTTCTGCATGTAGGTTTTTTTCCAGGAAAGAAAGCTGTATGCCTTCAGAAGTGATATAGCTCCTAGAGACATTTTTTTTTATATATATTCTTATCAAAATGCAGTAAGTCAAAACAGATGTACTTTACACTTTAAGAATGAAAACTGATAGAACAAGAATGTTTAAATTATCATAAGTAAATAAAAATCATAAAAGCAAGGTAATTCACTTTCCTTAGTGCTTCAGGCTGCTCTTTTCTTGAGAACTGATTGAGTAAGAATAGTTATTTGTCCACTCCAACTCAGTATTACTGGAATATTACTCTTAATATTCAAGTTATAAGAAGTATCCTCTTAGCTCACACAGTATAATCAACCATTTTATGAAATAATGTATTTCATTAGTTTTTACTTTAGACTAGCAGATCTTGAAGAACAGAGAGATGATAGATTGATTTTTCTTTTCTATATAATATGCTAAACAAAAGAATTGCAAGGTATAATTTATAGCTGAAAATGATAAAGTACTTTGGAGACCACTCTGAAATAGTGATTCCAGGATTTCTGGATTTCTGTCTCTTTTTTTTTTTTTTTTTTTTTTCCCCATTGTGCTTCAGCCCCTTTCATCAACAGGTCATTTTACTGCTCTCTTTTCATCTTTAAGAAAGCAGCCAGTATATTAAAAAGTTAGGTAAACTACTGAATTCCAGGCCTATACTAACGCAATCAAGAAAGTATGTGATTTTACCAGCACACGAACTATTAACTTATATCTTTCTGTAATCCATTTTATTATGTTTCTTTAAAGAGCATACAGAATTAAAAAATAAGTTGCAAACTTCAGAAAAGTACTCCTTTTTAAAATTTATATAGTTTTAAAAACCTGTGTTTACAGGTACTGTAATAATAAAACTCTTTTACATTTGTCACCAACTATTTTGTTATTTTTTTTGGTCACTTGGTTTTAAGGTGAAAAACATTTTAAAGGAACAATATATATTCACAAATAAAGAACTGGCTGGAGCAAAAATCTTGACTAAAAAAAAAAAAAAAAAAAAACAAAAAAAAAAAAAAAAGCATCAGAGTGGAATTTGGATGAGATTAAATTCATGCTTCTTAAACCTCTTGATTCTTGATTATTCAAAACCTCTTTAGAGTTTATGAGTTTATTGCCCATAAAGGAGGCAAAAACCTATTGGCATCCCCGTATTCAAGTGCTGGCTAAACTTGAAATTCACCATATGTGGGAGGTAATTAGGCCTTGGCAAAGTCAAAGTTCTGTGAATTATTAGATATAGAAATATAGTATTAGACATTGATTTCCAATGCACTACATAACTTTGACAATTTTCTAAGGTGAAGCCTCACTGTAAAAGACTGAAAACCACTGATACACAAATGTAGGCATACACACATTGGTCACCTGAGCCAAAACTAGATGCTGTGCAACATTTGGATCAGAGCTAGCTTTGAAGGGCAAGCTTTACCTGAAGATTACCCTGGGCAGGTTTCATCTACAAATTACGCTAGAACAGAGACCACCTGCAATAGGGATTAGAGGATCCTTAATGCATCTCTCAAGGGCTCAAGATGAGTGAGCACTCATCTCAGAGCATCACATAGTCACAACCATTTGCCTGTAAATGACTCCCAGAAATCTGCAACTCTACCTGTGTAATTTTCAGTACTGAAAAAAAACATTGGCAAAGATGCTTCTTTCAGAGAAGTTATGCAGGTATCTTCGTAGAGGATGAAGAAGATGCTGTCTGACTGAACAGCAGCAAAAGCGTCTACAGAAGGAACATAAGAGGATAACCCTACAGTCTTCATGTTTTGTTTCACTAAAATCTTACTATATTTTGTTTCATTTCATAAGAAGATTTATGAGCACCCTGAAGAAACAGTATCATTTTTAGATAAATTCTATCTTTATCTACAGCAACCAGAAGACAAATCAATTTTAGAATACTAATTACAAGATGAGAGATACAAGTCAAGACACCCAATCAAAATCAGAAAGGCAATAGGGGCAGATGGCCTGAAAAAAGAATTCTATCATGCAGTGCAAAATCTCTTAATCCTTAAAATGTTGAAAAAAAGTCAGTTTCTAAAAGTATTTGGCCTAAAGAGTTATATTTTTCTTGTGATAACTACTTCTGATATTTTTCTTTTTATGCAGCCTTCAGTGTAGGCTGTAATGTATTTTCAAGAACTTCTATGTTTGGAAAAAAATATTTTACTTAATATAGTTCAGCAGGATGAGGATTAACAATATTTAATTGTACTAAAAAAAGTTCTGATAGGCTGTATTAGAATTCAATTTCATTTTTGGTAAGATTCCCTATATTATTTGATCTCAACCTCTTCTGTTTAGTGATTCATACTAAAACAGCAAAATATCACACAAAAACAAGGAAAGATGGAAAATCTACACACTGGCTGATGTAGGCAAAAATAAAACAAGAGCAGAAGTTATCAAACAGAGCTCTAAGTCTGAGAAGTGTAACTGATGATGGAACACATGTGATGTTCCTGTATGATGGAACACAACTGTGAAATCTTTTTAGAGTGGTACTTGTTCCATAAGCTGGCAAGAAAGTTTTTGGTGAATTCAGGTTCTTATCAGAGACTGAAGCAATGATAGCAAAAGCCTCATAAACTCCAATTTTCAATTTCTATTACATTAGACAAACAAAGAGAGTAGTAATTAGCAACTGCTTCCTCAGCTAGGACCTGCTTGGTAAAGTTCATACAATCTCTTAAAACAAATAGCTGCGGTGTGCTAATTATGATTCAGATAGGCAGATGACCATTTCAGATGATCAGAGGGTTTAAGTGCCTAAAAAACGGAATTGATCCTATGAGATCAGAATGTACTGGGTCTGGCTGGAATGTTAACTTTCCCTGCAGCAGCCCATACAGTGCTACGCTCTGCACTTGTAGCTAAAACAGTAGTGGTATCACACTGGTGTTATGTCTGCTGCTGAAAAGTGCTGGCACAGCATCAGGATTTTTTCTAGCCCTCCTAGGGGGTGGGCAAAAAAGTGAGAAACATCATCAGGGCAGCTGACCCAAACCAACCAAAGGGATATTCCATACCATATGATGTCACACTCAGCAATAAAAGGTGGAAAAAGGAAGAAGAGGGGAGGGGTGGGCTCTTGTTGCGAAAACGTCTGTCCTCCTCCCGAACTCCGCCTACGTGTGTTGAGGCCCTGCTTCAAGGACGTGGTCAAGCATCACTTATTTGTGGGAAGTAGAGAGTAATTTTTTCCCTCTGCACTTCCACATAGCCTTTACTTGTTTTGTTTTGTTATTCCCTTTCCCCCTTCCTCTTCCCCTTTCCCTTTTTTCCCTTTAGTTGAATTGTTTAATTAATAATAATATTTCCTTAATAATATATTTTTCTCTTTATTAAAATTATCATTATCTCAACCCGTGAGTTGTTCTTTCCTTTACTTCTTCCCCTCCTCATCTGAGGAGGGGGAGTGAGAGCGGTTGTGGTGTTTGGTTGCCTAACACAGTCAAAACCACCACAATGAATTTGTAGGACTGCGTCTCACACATTTAGAAAAGACTGAATCAACTCATACCATTATTAGTATTAGGTGACAACGAGTACCTGGCAGAGATGTGTTAATTATTTCATTAAACATATACTTATGAAATAAAAGAATTCCTTCTAATTCTTATGATATCACTCCACTCTTTAGTAGATTGGTTTCAACACTGGATTTAGAAGTTAACTTTTTTGACCTTATTTGTAGGGAACAATCCAGATGGTATAACCTGGGTGCTGGCAGCACTAAAGATGAAGCCAACCTTAGCTCCACTTAAATTCTTGCCTGCTCTTTGATCACACTAAGCAAGGTTGAATGCATTTTACCTGAAGGTGTATCCTGAAAAACTTAAAAGAGTAAGTGCTACAAAGAAGCAATAGAAGCATACATAATTTAAATGACAGCATGCTTTATACAGAGGGTTGTCAAGGAATATGACAAAACTATGAAGCAAATTGAACAGAATTTAAGGAATCTAATGCAGTTGGTAAACCAAAATGAGAAAGATTAAAAATCCTAAATGAAAGAAAGGTCAATGGAAATTAAAATAGCTATAGATGTACAATAATTTTGGTGATTGCTTTGCACATTTCTAGTATTTTACAATTAAGAAAAAAAAAATGCCAATAGGGAGAAAATGGTTAGTAATAGCTTAATAAAGAAAAGAATTGGAAGACAGGAACTAGTACAAAACTTTGATGAGTCAGACTGCAAACAGTATTTCAATTATTGGTACAGGTTTTCTTGCTAGTTGAAGTTCTCTTGCTGATGACAATGTGTAAGGTTTGCCAACATGGCTCAAGTGACCTTTTATGGGTGTCATCATGAAGATGCTGTATGAAGACATAATTTAAGCAAAAATGGAGTGGTTTGCATTCACTTCTTTACATTTTAGTGCAACACTATGCAACATTGACTCAGCCATTTTATTTGATTTGCTAATGGTAAATAAAACAAGATTCTTTTTCTCTCTCCAATGCATGCACATACACACAGCAATCTTAGAAAATTTTTGACTCTAAGTATCAAAGTACCGCAAAATTATTTATCTAAAAATACAACTTCATGCTCTAATTAACAGCAAGCTCACAAGAGATAAAACTACAGTAAGAAAAATGAGAAGAGCCACTGAAATGAATGAAGCAGTATTCCTAGGGATAGTTTCCATCTGTACTCATGTCCCTGAGATGTCCTCATTTGCGTGGCAGTATCTCATTAAGATGAATGGGCCACTTCACGAGTCTTTGGAGAGTTTCTGAAAGGGCACAGAGACACGAAAGAGAAATGATAGTATTTACCTTCTGCACCATTTAATGGCTATTTACTGGCATGGGGATCAGGTGCTTTACATTTTAAAGAAAAACAACAGAAAGATCCATTCACGTTCTTAGTTCTTGTTCAGTGTTCTTGCCAAACCTTCCCATCCACTATTAAGGGTTTTTGTTTTGTTTCTTTTAATTAACTAGTTTCTTTTCATGTTTCTAATTCTAGGGTGTCATAAAAGGCAAACTATAAAAAGTTACTATTATTGGTAACCCTCAAATATACCTTTATGACAGGTAAGTGCTAGCCTAAATACCTTCAATATGTATAGGTTTAATTGTAATACCATTAAAACAGCACATTTCCTTTTGGTACCCAAGGCACATTCTCTAGCTGATCTGAGAGTTGTTAGTTTGTCTTCAGAATTCACTACGACTGAAAGGCAAGCAGTACTTAAAGCAGTAGGATAAACCTGCTATTAGACTAGCTTAATGGAAATTTCAGCCCACTTATTAAAAAAGAAATGGCAGTAGGTAGAAAGAAATGGTGATACGTAAAGTTCTGGTACGGCTCTAATTATGCCAATGTTATATCCTGGGGAGCTGTAAAGGCTTAGAAAATTTCAAATCAATCTCCTGTTCAAAATAAGCACAGTTGGTGCCCTCCATCCACCACACTTTCTGGCGGGATTTAACCATGCTCCCTCTCTTCTAAACCAAATTGGTTCTGGATGAAGTTGAAGATTAAGTGATTCTGTGAAGACTTCCTTGCTGCCTGCAACTAATGGACTTTCCTGATGGAAAAAAGGACATCACACAAAACCAGAGTCACTAGTGCACCTTCTAATTCGGTACTGATTCCTTCTCTGCCTTCCTACAAGTAATTATAAAAGTAAGTCATGGTGTTATTTTTCCACTGCTAGTTTGAGGAGATAAAAGATTTTAGCAATACCTAACATCTCCTCCAACACTTGAGTGGGAAAAGAGGAAAACGATTAACCCTATAGCTATTTGACGGTTGGGCACATGTGATGGAACCAAATGCCTGATAAAGGCATCTTTGCAGCAACGTGTGGCAGTCTGTGATATTCACGATGCACATTAGGAAAAACTTCTGCACTGGGAGGGCAGTGTGACACTGGAACTACATAGCTCTGAGAAGTCATAAAACCCCTTCCTTTGCAGTTTTCAGGGCTCAGCTAGACAAAGCCATGTCTGACCTTGTATGAGGCTGGTGACAGTCCTGCTTCTGGCAGAAGACTGAACTAGACAACCTTGGGACACTCCTTCCAGACAACATTTCTAAGATTCAGTGAGAATTACAGACACAGATAGGCCAAGTAGGATGCCTTATATCAAGAAATGGAACAATATTTGTAGAACTGGAAGTCAGATGGTTTGGAGGCATTTGAATCTCCTTCACTCTGGGGCACTCTGGGTTCATGGATTTATTTCTAATTAGGTTCTTCAAGTACGCCATGTTCATCAGTCCATCATAATAAATCTTTATAGCCCTAAGGAATCTGTACCTCTCTTGGTGAGTTTGTGAAAATGAGATCTGAATTCCTATCTCCTGTTTTTAAAACCATTGTCAATGCTATAGCATGTTACAATACAACGGACTAATTTTTTCCTGAATTGGAACTTCTCATCACTGGATATAATATGGCAGTCAAATCCTCAGCTGATGATATAACACTCCCACCGTATGGAGCATTTAAGATTTCACACTATTTTAAATTTCCTTAAAGACAATTATTTATGTAGCTATATAAATACAATTATAATCAAAATGGTTAGCTGGAATTTATCAATATATGCTGAATATATATGATTTTCAGAATTTTCAGCCTCTGTTGCTCTGGAAGATCAAGTCTTTAGCACCACAAGATTTCAAAATTTTGTGGCACACAAATGACTTTGTAGCACACAAATGGCTTTGCATAGAAATTTCTCAAGAAGTGGGAAATTTTCAACCTGATGAAATGTTTGTAATATCATTTTTCTATAGAAAGTACAGCTTACATAAATATTGCTCGACGGATGAGCTCATTTTTAAATCAGCCCTTCTAATGCTTCAGTCTTTTCTGTTTAAGAAAAGAATGACTGAAATGACAAAATGAAATGACAAAATAAAAAATACGTACTTTAAGCCAGTTGGGTTTGAGTCAACTCTGTATGAGTACTGGTAGAATAGAGAAATTAGAACACTTGTAAGCAACTGAATAAATAAACATTCGTTCTTCATGAAACAGAACCATACGTCTATGGACATCAATTCTGTAATTAACATACGTTACAATAACAATGCTGAGTAGCCAAAGGACACTATTTACTAAAAGATTGATTTTAATAATTCTCAGATAAAGGGAGCAAATTTGGGATTCTCTCTTTCCCCCAGCTTTAAAAAATTCTAGTGATAAGAACAGCTCATGTGGAGTCAATTAGCTTCCCTTTTTCTATGTTGATGTCAGTTTTGCAGTTATACTTGGCATAACAGCTTTGATTAAGCATTTTATATAATTGTAAGCTTCCTGAGGGGACTTAGAATGGAGCTATCAGGTGCTTGGGTTACATTCCAGATGGCATGAGATTTGCTCAGCTTCACACTCGTCTTCCCACTGATGATACTAAACCACTGTGGAATTCATTTGCAAGTAATTCCGGGAACCATCAGGTTGAATTTCAAAGAATTTTAAATATCATCAACTCTGCTTTTTTTTAAAAAAAAAGGCAGATGAGTTGCTGTGGTTGTTTTTTAAACAATTCCCAGGTTTTCCCTTGAGTAATTTTTAAACCTGTGTCTGCATGCATTACACTCTAAAAACACTGCTGCTGGGGTAAGGCTACAAGTGAACTGAAACAGCCACCTACAGTTAATCCTTTTCTGTTCCAAATTTTATGTGAAGCTAAATGAAGTAGTCAACATTATCTAAAAGCAGATAGGTATGATAATGGAGTCAAGAGAAGGCAGCCCATATTCAGATTGATTTGGGTTACCATCACACCTGGGCTCTATTTAGGTGAACCTACTTTAACACAGAAAGTTAGCTTCTGCAAGTGAAGGAACGTTAGGAAGGAAGTAATTGTTCCTGCAGAGACAGCAAATGTTAAGGACATGTGGAAGCAAACCTGGGGACACTGACACTCCATATTCCCGAGAGCTTCAAGCATGGACAGCTGTGAGGACAAACAGAATGACCATTCTCAGAAATCCCTAATATCCTGCTCCTTTTTTTTCCTCCCTCCATTTCACTGTTCCTAATGAGTTGTTGATTGGATATATGTGTTTCTGAGTTGAAATAACATTTTTATATGTGTTTATAACACATGTAATGATAGGAAAAATCCAGAAGCCAGTTAATCTCTATCCCATGAAAGTGGGCATCTAGAAGGGGACTTGAGCACTGTGTAAGTATTTACACACAAAGCTGCATTCCCCAAATTTTCTTTGAATACTGAAGATTACTAAATTCAGTAGGCACTGTTCTGAGTTTAGAAACACTGCTTCTGGTAGACACAAAACTGACCCAATCAGACACAAAACTGACCCTAGGCCCTGTTTAGCCTGAATTTGGCATTATTTTACTTCAGGTATCCTAAAAGACTTCCACTGGATTTTAGGCTCAACAAGAACTGAGCCAAGTTCAGCAAGAGAAGTGTTTGATATTTTTTTTCCTCCCATGCTCAATAACACATGGCTGTAACAGCTTGAGGATGTCTAAGGAAGAGGAAGAGGTCATGGAGGATTCAGTGCTGTTTTTGCAGGAAATGACCAACAACTACAAAGTGACTGTCCTGCAAGAACTCTTTGAAAAAGTGGCTACAGATACCAAGTCAAAGGAGAGGAGTTTGGAAAGATATTTTTTCCTGAACCAGAAACAAATTGTTATTCAGCATGCTGAACAAAATTCTCATCCAGAATGAGAACTGAACGAAAACTAAAAATTACACAGAGGTTACTGTCTATTAATAAAAGCTCATCACAGATGTTGCTATGTAAGGAATCACTCAAAGGTATTGCAACAGGTAATGGCAGTGAAATTAATGCCCGATTGCATCTGCAATCTAGTATCAGACTGTCTTAATGATGTAAGTCAAAGCCAAGGAACTCTTAATTTTTTTTTTTATTATTATTATTTTTTTTTTCCTCCAGACACAGCTATTTCAGATTCCCCTTGCCTCTGCATGAGCAGAATAGAGAAATATTGCACTGGAGCATCTTAATTTAGTAATAGTATGAACATGTACAGTTTCATTCTGTAAAAAGATCTCTGCTTTCTTATCACTAAAGTTTGCAGGTGTTACCTTCAACTGACAGGAGAAGAAAATGTTAAAACGATGTTTCACAACGGGGGATTTTTTGAATCAAAGAATTCAGTAATGTTAAATACAGAGTAAAGGTCAGATGAATACGATCTTCAAAGATCAGGATGATGAACTGCAAGTCTTTAAAGCCTCTGGAATCTCAGAAAAATTTTAAAAGGAAAGGTCAATAAAGGATTTAGTCAATTTGCTGATGAGTAACACTTTAATGAAAAATAAATCTTATGTTCTATCAGATGACTAAAATGTCATGCCTGAACTATATTACTTTCCACAGTTGTAGCAACAGTTCTAGCTACATAATTGAGAATTAAAAAACATTTTTTCAACTCAAATAATGTTAATATCAGACAACTATTAGAAGTTTTGAACAGTGATGTATAGGTTTACAGTTTTTCATTAAAATAATCCTTAGAAAACAACACAGTAATAATAGTAAAATCCATATAAAGCTGAAGTTAAAGAACTAATATATAGCCAAAAGGATATAACCTTAATAAGATTTTAACTTTGAACCATGTTTTGAACTCACTATAAAAGGCACTTAAATGTATTAGTACTGATATTTTTTTCTTGCTTAGAGCTAAACTCTTGGTTCTAACATTTTAATCCCTCAGGTTTTATTTGTTGGTTTGTATTTGAATGAAGTGAAGCCTTCAGAACACAAGCACCAGTTTTAGCCCACTATTCTTTGTCGTATTGATTAAAACAAACAAACAAACAAAACCATTAACTAAGTCTGACATGATAGGAAATAACCCAACAAAAAAAATATTTTCTGCCATCTTGGATATTTGAACACTTAGAAAATAAAGAAGCCATTCAAAGAGTGACTATTTGTATATAAACAGTAAAGGATTCCCTTTTCTGCAGTTCTTACAGATGTTTTCGTTCAACAGAAGAGTCAAAAAAGCACAGAACTCCTTCTGCCTGCAAGGAAATCTTCAGGAGCAAAATCAGGCAGGATAGCAGACCTTTACAAGTTTGCTTGTGATTCAGCTGATTTCAACTTATGAATTTCCTTTTCTTTTACCTACTTAAGTTCTATGAAAGATAACTATTTTCAAAAGAATCTCTGAAGCTATTCTTTTTATAAATAAAACTGCCAATAATTATCTCATCCCAACTAGAAACTGCTGTGTAATTACATAGCATACAAAAGTTAGGAAAGTTAGATTTCAATATAGTAACTATTGAGACTTCATTTGTTCTTCATAGACTTTTCATCTACCAATAATGTTTTATAAAATGTAAATGAAATCACTCAGTTTATGCAAATAATTATTCTCTATTCCTATTGATAGCATATAATTCACAGGCAATAAAAAAATAATTTTAAGCTCCACTAATTCTTCACATAAAACTATTTGCGAACCTATGCATTATATTTCCTCATACTCGTGTTTTTTCACTACCAATACTCGTCAGAAATATCTAAAGAGATCACATTCTTAGTTCATCTCAGAGCAATGTTCAATTTTCTGAATTTGTGTGTTATCATTCCTCCTGAAATAACATAAGGGAGCATTGTAAAAGTTTCCTTGTTGTTCTTGTATGGATAACCCATTAGGTATTTGGAGAGGTTTGGGACCATGTGAAGTGCCAAGATGTTATGAAGACATCATAAAAATATTGCAGCTATATGATGATACTACATTGATGTCTAGTCAAGAAGCAGCTTTGTCATGCTACCCTGCTAACAGTGCTTTTTAAAATAATAAATACCTGAAACCTGATAAATAATTAAAAAACAATCAAACATTAAGAATCCAATGAATGTCTTCTGAATTTTCATTCTTGCAGTTTTCCCTTCTCAGTTTTAAGACACATTCCCTACCTCTCAGATGGAAAAGATGACTGTTACCTAGAGTGCGATAAAATGGAAAGTCCCATCAAGAAAATTTTTAATGCGTGAATAATTTCATAGCTAAGAATGATTCCTCCTTTTTTTGGGACTATGATCAGTCTGAGCCCAAGGCAGCCTGACTGACTTGCTAGTCATTTCAAGTAATCAGAAAATTTGTGCGAAAGATGTATTGATAATGAAACCATTCTAGTGCTTTTTCTTTTAATGCACACTTGTATTGTCTGTTGCCTTTAGTTGTTTCAGGAGACACACATGAATGTTTCAAATAAAAATGCAGTAGCTTCTTAGGAATTTACACTACATATATATTTCAAAGAACAATTATGGGTCAGATGGTCCCTGGCTTCTCTGAAGCTGCAAAGAGCTGCAGAAAAGGGATAAATCCTTCTTAGCCTGTCTTGTGCAGCCATCTGGGAAGAACAGCAGATCCAATTCTGAGTAACATAGCAGTGCTTTCTGCATTTTTGAGCAGAGAGGAATCTCCAGACTGCTTGGACAATCCCTGGAAAGGCAGAAGGAAGTGAATTTTCTGTTCTCTTTTAAGAGATGTTGCTTGAGGTGCGTATTATCTGCATGCCATGCCTTTTTGAGGTCATTGAAAGGATAAGGATTTTGCTGAAGGATTCAAAGGAAGAAAAGGAAATACACTGGAATGCTGGGATTACTAAAACTCTGTTTCATGTGACAGTCAGGTGTAAATAGACCTGGCCCTGTCAGATGTTTCTGTGTGTAGAAAAGTAAATCTTCAGCTACTCTAAAAAGAAAAGAAATTGGGGAGATAAGGAAATAGACTTTTTTTTTTTTTTTTTTTTTTTTTTTTTTTGTTCCCTGAATATAATCTATGGGAAATAAAGGCAAAGTCATCACTTGTAAATTGGTGGCAAATATTAGCATAGTCTTTACCCTCAAGGCAAATGAGACAGCTCATACTAACAATGAAAACCTCTCATGGCAAACAGTAAATACAGGGTTGTCTTTTTTAGGACAGAGGCTCTGGGTCTGCCTACCCAAAAGATCCAACTAAAATGCATTGAAGTTAGTAGTATCTTTTTTTCCTAAACTTAAATAGGATCACAATGAAATCCCATAAATGCCCAAACTATTCTAAGAAAATCAACAAGTGTTCATTTTTTTTCCAAATGGACTCTTGTAGCAAAATTGTCTCCTTATGTCCAAAATAATTTTGTGATGAGAACTTTCACAACAGAGAGAAAGAATTTAAGGACAATGAGAGAAGATATTAAAGTATGCAACACTGCAAGAAAAGGGGCAGCAAATCACTTTTGTCTGCTATTTTAGGCCAATGTTTTTATTAACTAAACAACCACAGAGAGTCAGCTATTGTAAAATAAATGTTAAGGAAGAATGAGTGAAAAGGAACAGAAAATACAGAACGGGACTATATATTTTTTTAAGAAGTACTTAAAAAAATGCACAAATCCCCTGTTAAAATTTTTAGATGTGCATTTTTCCTGAATACAAACCTTGTATAGTGAATGACAGGCACAAATAATGTGATTTTTATGTGATCTTTGCAACTAAAAAACTAAAAAAATACCAATATCACAGGAAACTGGGAAATCTATGTGTAATCATAGAAAAGAATATTTTGGCATAGAAATGACAACATTGTAGCTTTAACTTTTATTTATGGAGGTGTTCTAAACTTTACATATATATCTAACCTAAGAGATATATCTTTATCTAATAGATATAGCTTATAAATCTATTACTATTCCCCATGCATCCCAGAGCTCTGTACATCCCTAGGTAGTACTGTTTAGCCATTTTTCATTTATTAAGACTTAGAGGGAAGGTTATCACTGTCCTTTCATATTGAATGCACTTCTTTTGCCAGAATGGCCAGAGAGCCATCTCCTTCAGCTGAGCCCCTAGCTATGCTTTCTTTGGTAGGTGTGCATCCACAGCACAGTGCAAGGCAGATTTTCACTGTCAGTTACATAACCACTATGTAACTGACACTATACCACCAAAAATAGCAAATACCACCAAAAATATGTAGCACCACTCTTGATTGAAGAAGACAAGAAACCTGAAAGCTCCAATGCATTCCTAAAAAAAAACTTATAGTAAAGAACCTGTAAATCTTGTTAATTTCTATGTAGCTCTTACTACAACCAGTAAAATTCATACTTCAGCAGACTAAACGTGTAGTGCTACAGTGGTAAATTGGGACTGCAGGACTCATTCATCTTTTCTTTTCTGCTTATTAAGACCAGCAATTGTATTTTCATATTTCTACTCAGTACCTTTGTCAAAATATGGGAAAAAAAAAAAAAACTAATACTATCAAATCAATTATTAAAACTGAAGCTGTTTTTATTGACTTGGCCTCAAATACTTACTAAGTTTATGAATTTTCCATAATTACACATAAGAAATTAAAAACATGGTGCTAACATGCATTTCTGCTATTAACATTTTTATTCTAATGCCATTTAAATTAAATAACTGTTACATTTTTATCCCTAAAAATGAGGTTTATTTTTTATTTTCCAGGATAAAGAGTTATCAGTTTTACATTCCAATTAAAACAATTGTTTTAGCGGGCACTTTCCAGTTGTATACTTCCCTCTCTGCCCAGGTGTTCACACGTCCCTTGACATAAGTCTTGTTTCTTGCTAAACATTTTTTCCAGCCAATGGTATAAGTTGGGTTTTCAAGCGCTGTGACTGAAGCTATCAAGGTGAGGAAATAAAAGATGAGCAGGTTCTTAAATACCTTTATAATTCTTATTACTTTCTTTCTATATTCCCTCTTTTCCATCTTACGGAATAATCATAAACTCATCAGCCATCCTGAGACCACAAATGCCAGGTGGCAGATATTATCAAATCCCAGTATCTCAGGAGAGGCTGTACCCAGAAATATGATTGGTGTGGTTGCCCAAGAGACCAACACTGCTCAGTACAAAATGCTTCTTACCCACATCTGCCATAAGGTAAAGTTAGAATCGAAAAGCCTCCCATGAGTTCTCATGCACTATTCTCTGAGATGCAGGACAAAATATGCCTGACTTAAAAATTACTCCTGTAAGCAACTTGTAACTATGTACAACACCCTTCTTCTGCCCAAACAAGCTTTCTCGCCAAAATATCATCTTTTTCCCTTGCTTGTGAAACATCTTGCATGATTCACTTTTTTGAATAACATCTTACATAGATTAAAAATTTAACAATGTTTTGATACAAAGATGTTTTGCATAATTGCAACAGAAAGACATAAAGCTAATATTAAATACAAAACTGTGTCACATTCTAGACACTAAATCCAGTTCAGTTCTGACAGTATCTTTAAAAGCCTTCTTGCACTCTCCCAGTGTTTACTTTTGTGTAAACTAGGTTCATCCCTCCAAATTATGGCAGTTCTCAACAACTTTAAGCTACTTGCAGTGGATGAGGAAGGTCATTTTTGAGGTTAGAAGCCCAGACAGGGCACTGGCCTGGTATTGTCACCTGTGAGGGCATGAATAGAATAGAACAGAACAGAACAGTTGGATGGGACCTTCAAACATCATCTAGTCCAATTGATGTCTGTACGACCATTGCAACAGCCCTAAATTAATAATATGCCACTCCATCAATGAATAGCAAAGGCTCTGAATCCCACAGTTAAGCCCATATTGTTTTGAGAATCCTGTCAACAGAGATGATGCTCCTGATACAGAAACGACAATCTAATAGGCAATTAACTAACAGATTACTAATTGCAATGTTTTAAGAAAGAACAATTCCTGACCTCAGTTATGCCAGTACCAATCTACAGTAACTTCCCCATAATTCATTAATGTATTGTGTTTTTTTTTTTTTTCTGCAAGATTCCAGACTAGCTATGAAATACATCTTTTATTCTTTTATTGTTCATTAAATAAAAACAATATTTTTTTACATTAATCAGTTCAGTTTTCTGGGTTCCAGGATGGTAACAGACATTAGGACATCTGCAACAGAAAAAAAAAAATATGCTCACTTCTAGAGCTGACAGCTCACATAACTAACGCTTTATCTATCATATGATCTATTGGAGGCCTTGATCAATCATAGCTGTGATCCGCAGACTTAGGCATTCCAATTCATGTAAAAACTCTGCAATGTAACACAAGACTACGAAGAAACTATTATACCTATCTGTTACAGGAGTGCTGCGTTCACTGAATAGGGTCTCCATTATCTGCTGTTTCCTGGCATTTCCACCTTTCCCCTTCTTCCTGGCCCAATAAGAAACTGGAAAACTACATCAAACAGTATCAGACTATTAAACCAGGCGCCAGTGACAGCAACCCTACTGCAGAGTTCCTCAATATAAGCAAAATATTTTGTTGATAGTTACAAATGAAAAATTTATCTCATTCAATCTTGTTACATATACTGTCGTTATTAATGGTTTCCTGATAGAAAACCATTTGTTATGCTACATTTTTCTAAAGTAAAAGATGCTTGTGTATAATATATTGAAGTCAATATATTCACTGTATTTTTGTTGTCCATTATATTAATATTTTATTCTGGAACAAATCTCCAAAGGCCCGCTATAAGCAGACAGCAGATGGAGCTGATGAATGCATCCATACATAATCATGACTGCTTTTATACTTTTTAGTGGCTGGAAAACTTCCATAAGAAATATATATTTTGTTCATGTACTCATACTCATTTCTGATCTACTTTGAGAAGTTCTCAGAATCAAAACTACATAAAAATGGAACTGCATATATTTTCCATTTTCAGGGAAGATTTATTCTTCAGAAATGTGCAACGGAAGACTTGGGAGCATTCATTCAGCAGTGTTGAATGTTGCCTGTGAGGATGTGAACTTTTTTGACTTTGTGGAAAGTCAGTGACGATGGAAACACTCAGGGCTTTGATGCTAAAACTAACCTTTGATAATTAGTTAGAAGAAGGGAAAAAAAGCAATCTATTACATGCATGAATAACCTTATCTTAATTGCCAGCAAATGAACCCAGTCTTCTTTTTTTAATGCCTCAGACTTCATTCACCTTAAAAACTTATGCTTATACTTGCAAGTTGGTACTTGCAGAAAACTGAAGCTCAGGAGAGTTCATTTAAGATGACTAGAGCCAAATGGACATATTTTGGTACTGGCATGGAAAAGGTAAATGCTTTGATATGAACTCAAGTGAGATACAAAGCACATATAATGAAACCTCATTACAAAGCACTGAACCTACCAGTAAACTGTTGTCAAGAAAAGGAGATTGGGTTTCATTCAGGTAAAATGTTAGATTAGGACTGTGCTGATTCAAGATTTTGGTTTATTTTCACATCTGTCTCTAGAATGAAATGAGGCTTACAGTAACATTAATGGAATATTGAAAGAAATATTATTAAATTTGGAAAAATGATCTTCTGGCTTCAGAACTTGACATTTTTACTGAAAAACTCACTCATCATGGGAGTTCACAACAATTTGGTTTCCCCCGTGCTCTTTTTTAGGTTTTCATGTGCGCACAGGTCTTTCTGAAACCCCAGAGTTGCAGAAGTCATATGAATATGGTTGCTTTTCAAATAAGTCCCAGTCAGTAACAATTGTAAAATTTCACAGCAGGGTTTGCTGTTTCTGCTTGGGGCAGGATCATTGGAGTTGCTGCTATTGTCTTCTGGATAAATAATAGATCACAATTAGGGTCTTTTGCCCCGCCCCCCCCAAACCCCCTCCCCCCACGAGTGAAAGCAAGAAACAGAAAGGGAGAGGAGAGAAAATGGAGGAAAAAACAGATGCCTGCAGCTAAAACACCTCATGTTGTGTTTGAGCAAACACACTGAAGCAATGCAACACAATTCCATCAAGGTTTTCAATGGGCAGCTGCTATCACTCACAACTCATCACATTGACCAAAAATAAAAATAAAAAAAGGAGGGGGGAGCAAGCTGAAAGCTACAGAACTGTAGCACCCATAAAGGTTAATTACCAGACACTTGGAAATGATGCAAACACAGCTCTGAATTATTATTACCTTTTTTACAACTCAATGAAAATTTGTCAGTGTCAAAGACATATTTGGCTATATGTCAAAGACACATAGCCAAACCTACACCCCCTTGTCAGTTCTGGTAGTTTGAAAGTGTCTCTCTCTAAAAGTGTATTTACTCCCAGTTTGGATTATGAAACTATTATGGAATATTTAAATTCTCAATACAGTCTTTATACACAATGGAGTTATTTTAGTCTATTTAAACAGGTAGACTTAACTCAATATGGGAACTTCTAGGTTCCGTCTCTTCTGTGAGACTAGGTACAGGGGACAAAAGTCCACTAGTCTAAAGAGACAAAATATATTTTAAAATAAATAATACCAAATCCATACATCCAAAAACAAAAGGCAAGCCTAAAACAATCATAATATTGGCTTTAAAATCTTGACAGGAAGAAGTAAATAGGATTTATCTTTTTATTTTCATCCCTGTGAAGTACTCTTGCCAATCTTTTCTTTGCAATCCACAGAAGTCAGTACTCATTTTAAAATATAATTATAAAAAGCTTTAATTCTTAGTAATTAGATGAATCCAGAACTTGTTTTTGACTTTTGGAGGACTGAGGTGTGGTAGGAGGCTCTTGGTAAATCATGGAATGTCATAAAATCTGGGGTGAGCAAAATGTTATATATTTTTATAAATAGTTGTACATTCATGGGTGTTACACTAATAAAGTATTAATTGTAATAAGTATGTGGTTCTTAAAGACATTATCTTATAAATAGATATCAAAACACTTCCTGAAAGTAAACAAGACCAGCGCAACTACTTTACAGATGGAAAAAATGAGTCAAAAAGGATTGAAACAACCTGACAAAGGGAGCATCCAGCAACAGCCTCATATTAATGCTACATCTCAAAAATCCCACAGAAATATTCTTTACTAAATACTGTCTCAAAATAGTCATCTCTATGCTTATGGAATTTAGTCATAGACGATAAATTGACCAACTTAAACAAAAGGCAAACTGCAAAGCCATGCAGTGTCTTGCAGTTTGCTCATACATTTTTTTCTAAAAATCCTGTTTCAACAGCTACTATAACCACCTGGTAAGAACCATTTTCTACAAGTTTCAGATTTGATCCAAATATAAAAACCTGTCCATATTGTCTTTTTGATTATGCAAAGCTTTCAGGACTTAAATCAGAGTAAAAACACACCAAAAAAAAAAAACTCTAATTGCTTTGACTCTGTGTCTTTCACACCAATGAATTAAGCAAGTGCAAATTATAAAAATAAAAGGGAGAAGTAGGAAGGATAATTTCAATGTAGTGATTAGATTCCTCATGTACTTGTCACTAAGGCACTGTGAAACATTAAATCATCGGAAGACCCAGCCACAGCACAGCTGTTGGTAGTTTAGCAATGTGATACACCAAGATCTCCCTCTCAGTAACATTTCTTTGTCTTTGCTCTAAGCAGTGGAAAAAATCAAGGGGTGGCATATCATTAAACTGAATTTATCAAGTAGAATACATTTTCAGTATTTAGTTTAAATACTTGGCAATTAGCATCAAAATTTTAGGATGTAATCCTGGGAAGACTTATGTGCAAGCTTAAATTTACTCAAATGCTTAAAGTTTATAAAATGTATAAATCATTTTGATTGTCTAAGACATCCATGTAGTCCTTGTGACATAAAATAACACACCTTTATAAAGTATTACATTGCTTTCACTATTTTTGTAATAGGAACTTCTTGGAAGCTCACTCTGGGCAAGGCAACATTTCCAAAAACACACGTGGATACTCCATGCAGGAAAAGCTGGACATGGGAACATTCACATTTTTCAGAGTTACAGTTCAAGGTTTACAAATCTCAGTGATTTGGGAATATAAAATCATTTGGCTGATTATTTATGGTTACAATTATGGCTGAGCTATGATCTGCCACATATAATAAGATGTTAAGTTCTGAAAGGAAAAAAAAAAAAAAAAAGGAATGGAAGCTTAGCCCTAAAAAAACAAAGCACAAAAAATCAGCTTACACTTGTAAAGGCTCGACTATATTTTAGAAAGACAATATTCACAGACAGCTTCCGTTCATTATGAAGCATGTTTCTAATTTCCTACTGCTGACTCACAGCAATTAAACTAGGAAACATAGTCCGGATAGAAAGACTCTGGCAGACAACTCACCGTTGCCTGATAAGCTTATTCACAACGGTGAATTTGGCTCTAGGGGCAAGAAATGAGGTGTCATGAAATCCTACAAAAGAACAGTTTTCATGTGCTTTAATTTGAAAATTACAGAAAATGGAAAGAAATGTATGGAATAATTATGCTGACAACATTGTGCTTTTAGTGACAGAAGACAAAGAACAAAAACAAGCAACTGAAATAGAAGCAAGCTGGATAAAGCACTGGGTTCCTTTCCACCAGAATGTTTCTTTAATGAAGCAATAATCTCTGTCTCCTGCATTAAAGGAAAAGGTTTGCATAAAAAAATAAAATCACTATTCTTCCGATATGAAAGCAACACATAGAAACAAAAATAAATAAATAAATAAATAGAAACCACACATTCAAAGTGACAAGCTGCAATGGTGTGTACCACAACATAATTCAAGTAATAAATGGGTCTTTTGCATAGGATCTTGAGAGACATCCAGTTTTCAACATTTAGACAAATATATACCCACAGAAGTTTCAGTAATGCTCTGTTGTAGCAATTGCAGAGACATTTCCAAATCTAACCTTTAATTGCTTGTGGTTTTTTATTTCTTTATTCATAGAAATCAACTGTGAAACTAAGTGGCACTGTACAAAATGACGGAATAGAGAAGCCTCGGGTAGCTGATTCCAGGCCCTGTTCCTGTGTTTGCACAGCAACTTTTTTGTCTATGGTACATCACAGAAATGCAAGAGCCTGTGACCTACAAGCTGGGACAAAACATCAGTATTGCCTTCATCACACTCTCACAAGAATGACCAGGAAAGGAATTAATAAAAGAAAAAGCCACTTCAGCTTTTTCAGCTATCTAAACTAAGGGAAGTTAACACCTTTACCTACATCTACAACCAAATAATAGCATTTTTATATTTTAGATGGTTCCACTCTTTTTTTTTTTCTCTTAATGTCCCATTCATCTCTGAAACCTCATTTTCACAGGAGCTTTAGCTAAACCAACAACAAAAACGCATAAATTTGCTACCCAGCATTAAGTCCCCCCCCCTTTTTTTTTTAATCCTTTATGGATTGGTACTGTTTTTCATTTGGTAAAGAGTTTCTACAGCTTTCAGAAATAGGTTCTCTCAAACACTGCATAAGTAAATTTTGTCTGGGATTTATACTGCTCTGCATTTGATATCATGTCTGTTGAATACAATTGCCAAGATACGCATTTTTTTTCTGGGTAAATGTTTTATAAACTGTGAGGGGAAAACCATACATATTTTTTTCATACAGCTAATTTTTAAAAGCCATTTTGTCCATGTATCTTGTCTTCTATTTATAAAATAGGTGTATTTCAAACTTATTTGGGGTATTTCAAAATAGATTTATTTTTTACATAAGTGCCCTTCAAAGATAGAACAAATAGCACACATTACTGATATTTCAGATCACCAGTAATAGAGAGTATTTTGTGTTGTAAGATCATGCATGTTGAAGAATACTAGGAGTTAGTTTATACTACAAAGAGTACTTGCAGGAGATAATGTTGTAATCATCATTAAGGTGCAAATTGCAGCACTACTGGTCTGGGCAAGCTTTCCAGGCCAGACAGGCTGTACCTGAAGTCAGAGATTTTCAACAGCCAAAGCAAGAAATAATTGTTTCCCACTCTGTCCCTGAGCATTTGGAGCGAAACAAATAAATGAAATAAATCTTTGATTGGTAGCCAACTGCAGAAAGAAGTACTGAATAGTAGTGGAAAGACTGCACAGGAACAAACACTATGTGCCTAGTTTTCTGAGTCTGAATAAAAATATGTACATTTAAAGTAATAACATATGTGAAACTACAGAGCTTACAAATATTTTACAATCAAATACAGAAATGAACATTTTTTTTTTCCATACGCAGACTACGTTAATGTCCATAACTATCTTATTGCCATTGAAAATTCTCAAGCACATAGTATTACTTAGAACTCCGAGACTATTTATCATTTTCAAGGTCAGATGCTTATCTACAACCAGCTAGACCTTAATCAGTGCTACTGCTGTGTGACAGTAAAAATCTCAGACCGTGGATACTTTTTCATGCTATGAAGAAAATAGGAGAGTGGGAAATGCCACCTTACCTGAATACTGTAGAAGCACTTATAGTTCCCTATTACCGGTCTATACTGCTTGTCTGTACTTTTTCCCCTCTTACATTTCATGTCTCATTTAACCCACAATAAACTTCTCCTAAGTTTATAAACTTATATAAACATTATACTCTATTTTTCATGAGCATTCTCCAATGAAAGAATTTCAATATCCTTGGTAATGGACCTCTGAACTCCAGACAGGAAATCCCAGAGGCATCTGAAGCCTGAGATCTACCAGTCCTATCAGTCAAAACATTTAAGTGTTCATGAATTCAGTGACTAAAACTTATGAACTTAACTTAAAACTAACTCCATTCTCAGCAATTAAAACATTTGATACTTCAAAACTGTTCTATTCATGAAGGAGAAAAAAATAAAATCAGCAACTACTGTACCTATATTAGGTACTTAAAGGTAGCCGACGGTTTACAACATGGACGTTCACAGTGGGCATATTCAAGGCATAAGCATGTCTTTGAAGTCCAGACATAACTGCTGGTATTATCAAAAATCATGGTATGGATAAACTCACATATAAAAGAAAGGCTTTTAAAACACAAATTAAAGTCCGAGGCCACTTGCAGTGGCCTGAACTTACTAGTAAAAAGGCCTTATTTGAACTGTGAAATAAAACCAACAATCTCATTGCACCAACACCACTACCAAGTATTTATTTTCAGATTATTAAAATTATATCCATAATAATAATAAATATAAAAAATATCATAAAAAAATAAAATACATCAAAAAAAAATAAAATACATCATAAAAAAATAAAATACTGTGATATGGTTAAAATTGCTTCTGGATAAATAATTTAGATATTAATAATATATTAAAACTTTTGTTTAAATTTTGTATATTGTACCATCCATTATTATTATTTCTTAATTATGTCTTAGCACCAGCAAGTAATTAATTTTCATCATATTTTTCAACTTGAAAGACTTCAAGAACCTAAAGGCATTCTGTGAAAGCTTTGAACTTTCTCTTTCCTTTGTACTTTCCATTTCTCTCCCCTGTTCTGCTGGTTCATACTTACATGCTTAAAGATACAGCAAAAAGGTCACAAGTAAAAAAGGCAGCTCAACCAGAACCGAAAACAAAGCATTATCAGAGCAAGAAGAATGAAAAGTAAATCTCTATAAACATAGTTCACAAAGGCAACACAGACTGTTGTTGAAACAATTTAGTAAATGCCTCTGTAGTGACACTCTTGTCAGTAAAGCTTACATCACATATCCCAAGCTACTAAACTGAACATTCTTGGCATTCCAGTTTTCTAAACCATGAGTGAAATCAGTTCTCAAGTGGACTTAAATTACTACACCCTGACGTTTTGCAAATTTCCCTATGAATCTCTCACTTTTCAAATGAGAACTTTTCCTTTTATTTGTTACAGACTTCTTGGAAACATAAACCATTGTCTATTCCCAGCTAGGATTGTTATTTTGTATATAAAGAAGTAAAATCACTCAAGTATTTTAAATTTTACAGTCTTCTGAAACAAAAAATAAAAGCTACCAAATTTATTTCAGAGCATTTCCAAACAGCCATGACTACATAATATCCAGGTGGAATAACCAGATTTCTGTAGCAACAATTCAACAAAGCACAACTAAAATCTTCCAGAAACTTATTTAGGAACAAGGTGTAGTTTTCAAACACACTATGAATCACAGCTGGTGATATATGTATGGCACTTAAGTCTACTATCGCAGCTATATTTTGCATGGCTTTTGAATTAATGGTATTATTTTTAATGTAGAACATGTACCCAGAAATAGATCTACCGGTTTTGTTAACAAAGAATTAAAAAAAAAAAAAAAAAAAAAAAAAAAAAAAAGCTGTATCGGTCATATTAACAGCACTACTGTAATTCCTTTTTTTTTTATGAATTAAAAAAAAAAAGTCAAGTTTCAAAGTATTACTGAAGGCAATTAGTAAGCAGCAAGTCTAATGCCAACAGTTTGCATTTTCAGTGCCAGTCATGAAATGACATATGGATAAAAGCAGACAGGCTGCTAGCTGGCAACAGGATAAGTCAACAATGAAAAGGACAACATTAAAACAGTCAACATTAGTGTTTTCCATGTCAGGCTGTTGATGAGTCCTTGAAGAGATTCAAGGACTAAAGAAGCAAAGGTAAATGGAAACCTTGGTACTGATAAGTGCAAAGAGACAACAGCAATAATGGCACTGGACTTGCTATTTTTCTCTCTGAAGAAGGCAGCAGACTCCTACACAGATGGGTAAATAAGAGCAGGTGGCCAAAATGTGATGTATGTGTAAAAGGACACTGAAATTATTTGAGGTATGAATATCCAGATGAAATGCCACTGCTATATATGCAGAATATAATTTCTTGCCTTTGAGGAAATAAGGTCATACACTGTTCTTCTCTATGAAGATCCAGCTGGAGTGGTTTTGATCATCTTATTACCCATAAAAAGTTACATTTTCTTGCTTTCTGCTTCTTCAGCCCCACAGGTCCCAATCCCCAAACACCACACCAGGGCTGTGACATGAGTGGTGAAATCCTGCTGAGGAATAAACACAGCCAGCAGGAGCATGTGGCATTGCTCCTCAGGGAAGGAAGCAGCAGCCCTGAGCACAAGCAGCAAGCACTCAGTGTAAAGGGCTGCTGCAGTCACTGAAATAACGTGCTTGCCTGTAAATTAGATCAGCCCAACTGGGATGCATTGAGGAAGTCAATGTAAGTGCATTTGCACCATGGGAGTTGGTTTCAGAATTATGTGAATTAGAGAATAATTTTGAAGCAAGAGAGATTACTCCCAAGTAAAACCATGAGGTTCTTTCAACTGCCCATGCTTGCCATTACGGTCGCTTATTGTGCCTGCTGGGCTGAAGAACAAGGCATAAGATGATATCATAGCCAGTTACATTTCTGCCTGTGTCATCTGTCATTGATTGGGGATTTCAGTCCCATAAATTCAGCAAACTGATGAGAGCACTGCTGCCCCCACTGCTGAGCTCTGATGAATCACTGCACACTGCGATGTTGGCCTTTCTTTCAACTACATCTTGTGAAGGCTGTTTCATCTCTGCATTACTTCATTGCCATCCTTGTGGTGTTGCCACCGCTGCAGTGTGCTGCCAGATCCTGCCATCCCACCTGTAGCAAATCTTAAAACATTAAGAAGTAAAAAAAAAACTCTGCAAAAAAGATTCAAAAGGGAAAAATCATACCAGTATTCTTGAAGAAGACCACTGAGCCATTCTATCCACATTGCAACATATCTAAAAAATTATCTGTTTGAAAGCATATCCAGAAGGAAGTGATAAATGAGTGTATCAATACACAGATTATTTGATGTGACTTGCCAGATGCCATCCAAGAAGCTGGTTTTCTTGTATCTGTGCTGAGGCCCCTGAGCTTTCCCAAAAAGAACCTCCAGTCTGTGGCACTCTTAACTGAAATTAGTCAAGATTACAAACACCTACTGTAGCAGTTCCTGCTTTTTGACAGGTGTGACTAATGACCAGCTCTTGTCAAATGCAATGGCCCTTCATTTGACAAAAAAATGAACTAGTTTAAGCTATCATCATCTCCAGCTGAATACTCTGGGTGGATAATGATGCGGGCAGTTGAAAGTGTCATAAAGAACTGAAGAAGACTGGCATGTGTCATGGTTTTGGCTGGGATGGAGTTAATTTTCTTCATGGAGGCTTGTAGGATGCCGTGGTTGTTTTTTTGGTGATACCACACTAACATTTTGGTTGTTGTTGAGCAGTGCTTACACAGAGCCAAGGACTTTTTAGCTTCTCATGCTACCCTGCCAGCAAGGAGGCTGGGGGTGCACCAGGAGCTGGGAGGGGGCACAGCCAGGATGGCTGGCCCAAACTGGACGAAGGGGTATTCCTTATCACATGGCATCATGCTCAGCAATAGCAGCTGGGGTAAAGCAGGAAAAAGGGGGAGGGAATATTGGAAGTAATGGTATTTGTCTTCCCAAGAAACTGTTATGCATGATGAGCTCTGTTTTGCTGGGAATGGCTCAACATCTGCCTCATGATGGGAAGCAGTGAATGGATTCCTTGTCTTGCTTTGCTTGCACACACAGCTTCTGCTTTACCTAATGAACTGTCTTTACCTCATCCCATGAGTTCTTGCACTTTGCCTTTCCAGTTCTCTCCCCTGTTCCACCTGGGGTGAGTGAGAGAGTGGCTGTGTGGTGCTAAGCTGCTGCTGGGCCTAATCCACAACAGGTTTTCAGATCCTACAACCCATAGCAGGTCATTTCCATAGCTGGACAAGGACAATCTGACAGCACTGCTACAGCACAGCCTCCACCTGTGTCTCTTGAATGCATAGGATTTTATTCCAACACTGACCATCCCAATTGATATCCAGACAATCCTTAATCCCTGGCACTGTCCCTTAGGAGACACACCGCTGTTGTGCTCGAGGTACATGGGGGGTTGCAGTCTCCCAAGAAATGTGCCCAGTTGAGAGTTGTGGAAATATTGCAGATACATCATGCGAGTCTATGTTGTGTGGATGGGTATTTCATATAAGGAGGAATGCATGTATGTACAAGGGAGGATGCAGTTCTGGTGGACAGGATGAAATTTGACAGCATATAGACAAAATAAAAATAATATATGTGGAAGAGATTAAACTGGACTTAAGAATTGCCCCCAGACATCTCCCTGACAGACCAGGCAGTAGAGGCAGGCAAAAGAAGTTATACATACCTAAATATACATAATATGCTGTAGTTTTGTCCACTGTGAACAATTATACAGCTGTAGAGCCAGCTATACATAGCATTGCCCCATGCAGATATTTGCTCTTCACTGCAGGTGGGTTAATCACCAAGCTGGTCTAGTAAAGCAGCCCTAGAGATCTGTGGAGCCAACCCTATCATTAATGGCTAAGGTTCTGTCTAAGATAGGAGAGACAGGAGGCTCCACTCACACTACTGCCAGAAATCTGACAACTTCTACACTAGGAGTTTCAGAGAATCTAGAAGCACAAGACAAACATTTTAGAAGACAGTGGAAAAGCAAAGGTTGTGGTTATTTCACGTAATCTGGCTTAGAGGAACCAAAGATTGGTCAGATGATTTATAGTATTCTGTGCTTGCAGTGTTGAGCACAGGAACACTTAGGGTGCGCCATCTATTCCAATTTCCACCCACTTGCTCTTTCGGAAAGGGGACTCTGCCAAAATGTGCTCTGATTAGAGAGACACATGTTTCAACCCCATATAGTTTCATAGCCAGGAGGGATGAGCAGAGTTTAATGCATGCCTCTTCACCAGGTGTTGGCAGGCAGGAGATCACTGCGGGATTAAGTAAACAAAAGCAATGCACTTAAAAGCAGATCAAAGTACCTGTATAGAACCATGCAGCAGGCTTGAGGACCTTAAGCTAAAGGTGAATATACAAGCATGGAGAGGGAGTGCAAGAAAGAAGGACCCAAAACAAGGCAAAAATCATTGTTTTGGAAGCGTTGCTATTGATGGAAACTTTTAAGATATATAGTTCTAAGGATTTTATACTTGGCCTCTTCTACAGACTGGAGAGGAAAAATAAAAAGTAAGGACTATATTGCAGGGACCCTTAGCACTCTTCCATCCCTTGCCTTCTCCCTCCTCTTTCTCTACCTTGCTCCTATTCCTGTCAGCTCATCCATGCCTTGTACATTTCTGGTGACACCTTCAAGGTGTGGAGCACAGCCAGACACTGGGGCAGGGTCCATGAGGTGAAACTGATAAAAAAATAGTCTGATTGTCACCATTTTGCTGCTAAGACAGAAAGCTGCATCACTGCTTTCCATGTATTTTGTGCATACTTCACAGGCTCATAGCTGCTTACACATCTGGGTGAGGCTAAAGGAAAAGGTACTACTCAAGACAAGTACCTTCTTCAGAAATGACAGAGGGAGTCTTGCAGCACAGATTCAGTAGGAAGTTGCAAGGAAGTTTCACAGTTTCACAGCTGGAAAAAGCAATGACTCAATGACTGAGGGCTACTCAGCAAGCGGCAATCTTTGCGAACACATCTGAAATGAACAGTCAGTTTATTAATTGTATGAAAGGTCACAAAAATAGGTCACAAATGCAACAGGCTGTAGTAGCATGGGAACGACAAACAAAGCACATTCTGTTGTGAGGCAGTCAGAAGTCCAAAATCTGAGTTGATATTGAAGTGTGAGTTACCAGTGAAGCTCTTTCCTAACAGAAATTGGTGTTTATATATAAATGTATGTATCCTCCCACTATTTTTCTTTTATATATAATCATTTGCTGAAGATTATGATGAAAGTGTCTAGGAAATTGAAGACACTTTAAGAGCAGAAGCTATACTGATTTTACTGGTGGTCGTGTGCTGGTAATGAGGAATCCTGAAAACTAAAGATTTAAATATGAAACACACTCTTATCTTCATTACCACATGTTCCAAAAACAAATGCTACCTATGGTCTTACTAGCAACATCAAAGCTTTCGAAATTTTTGTGAAAGTCTTACATTTTCCATTTGGCTCAAAGACACAGAGGAAGGCTCTTCAAAGCCTTTGGGAATACATTGTAAGCACAGTTATATTAATAAGAAAATGCCCTGGCCTTGTAACAAAAAGACCAGCTTGCACATTATATCCAAGTCCACAGGGACATATGCAGGTGGACTAATAGGCAAAAATACCGATACCAGCTTATTTCCATTTCAACAGAAGCCTGATACAACATATTAGATGAGAAAGTTGGAAATCTTTAAACAAAAAACTGTTTGGTATTTTAAAAGCAACTATCATTTTAGCATATTATGTGGAACTGAAGGCCAGAGGAAAAGATTGTTATTGAAAATCCTCATCTTTTTTTTTTCCTTCTTACTCAGATAGTGCCTGACAGACACATGTGAAAATGTAGATTTTAACCTTTCAGATATCTACTTCACATAATTTCAGTGAGTGTAATATTATACTGTCATATTTCTCTGTGAGGCAGTTGATGATGTTGATGAAACAAATGGCATCTCATGATTACAGAGGAAATGCCACTGATTGACCAAGAATTCAATTATAGGCAGCTCAGGGAGAGAATGTGAAAGATTCCACAGCACTGCATTTTAACACACGATACACTACTCTGGAAGTAACCAAAAAGTGTAAAGCTTTTTACCCAAAACAGAAGTTTCTCTCTTACAGCTTTGAATATTATCTCAAATAGAAATGGCTATGCTAAGCATTTAAAATTACTTTTGTCAAAAAAAAAAAAAAAAAAAAAAATTCAAAAACTTTGTATTACTTGTAAAATTTACAGTTCTATCTAACTTAAAAACATAGTGATTATATCTTTTAAGTGAATTCCCATTCTACTATTTCCAAATAATGCCACAAGTAGTCCATAAATAATAAGGAAGATACAGATCAGTGTTTGTGGTTGAGAATCAATGGCTCTGACAGTGCCAATGATACCTTCTGTTAAAATAATGTTTCATAGCCAAAAATAACATATGTGAATATGTGTATAATTGACTCTCTAAAACTCACGGCATTCTATGAGAAAGCATTCAAAACAATTGATGAGAACTTTAAAAATTCTGAATGTAGAAGTGAAAATATCACAAAGTGGGGCTTAATACTTGCTGTGAAAGGAATCTGAAACAAAACCGTGTGAAATTTAAATCGCATGCTACTTCCTATTTATTCCGAAGTGCATCTACTCCACATAAAGTTCTGAAGTGGACTGCCTTATCAATTTACTCCAGAAGAATTACATTGCAGGAACAGTTTAAATTCAGTTTGCACCAAAAGCCCAAGGCGAGCAAAATGTCTAAGTTAGTAGTAAGAATGCCTCTTTGCCACTCGGAGAGATAATGAATCCTATTACTAAAACACAGCAGTATGCCTAATTGTGAAGTCACATGCAAGTTATGGCTTTAACATTAGCATTTTTAATTTTAATCTCATTTTTAATATAGTTTCCTAGCAAATTGGTACATAAAAAATGTAAAGAGGAAACAGCAGGCAACAATCAGCTCTTGATTATGCACTCTCAGACTCTGAAGGGGTTGGATAACCTAAGTAACCCCAAGCCATATATAATACAAAATATGGGCAATATTAGGCCCTAAGAATACATAGCAAGGTTGTTACAGATGAGCATGGAGTACAAACATCCCCAGGGCAGCACCTACCAAGCAGTTGGAAGCATATTGTGCATTCAATTTGGGCATTGCTGCACTCTTCCTGCAACAAAACCAGCTCAAGCAGAGCCAGCTCCAGTATCTCTGCATGAGCAGCACATTTAACTCTGAAACTGAGTAATGCGTCCATGGAAAATCAAGACCTGGCTCTACCTGGATGAGCTGAGTCCATTTGTTAAATGCATCACCTCCAACTGAGGTTACAACAAAAGAACGGAAGTTTCCCCTGCCAGGTATTGTGTACTGAACAGTGTTTTAACTGTTCAGATCTTCAGTGCATTAGCTATTTTTTCAATTTAAAGACTAAGATAACATTTCTCCTAAGAAACTTTCATCCAGTATTATGGATGTAGCTTTAGCCTGCCATTTTGCTTCTATTAGTTATTAAGTTTTGTACATACACTCAGGATGGAGAAGTAATTTACACTGTAATCTATGTAATTTATGTAATTTATGACTCAATGCATTTTCTTTCTACCTTTCTTTTCTTCCATTCTATTTCAAACACTTACATTTATTCGTGTAATTCCTTACCTCAGTTTTAATTCTGCAATACACTGTAATCTTCACTTACTCACTTGCTCAGCGCAGCCCTAATAAATACCTTACAGATTCATATTAACTCCTCTGATTGCCTTACACTATATTTGAAGCAAATGGTAATCCCAATATGTTCTAGAGATGATGGGAGCACTAAATCACACATTTAAAGTGCATTAAAATCTTCAGGTGAGAGGGACTATAAATGTTTAAAATATCACTACTGAATACTCACTGTGGGAAATAAGACTAATTGCTGTTATACCTCCTCATAATCTTATACTGCCATTGTCTCTGGCAGAAAATAAACAATATGCCAGAGCCTATTTGTCTTGCTTCAGTTAGGAGACCTAGAAACATTTTTAGTACAAACTGTGGGAACAGCTACCAAATACAAAATATGACTGAAGGGTACTGCTAAACTCACTGACTAGTTGACTGAGTATCACGTTAATGCTATTTTGTATTTACCTGTAAAGATGTAGAATTTTGAGACTACAACCTACTATGATCTTTTCATTAATGCATGCTAAATTTGTAACTTCCCCTTAAAATTACTAATATTTAATAAGTCGTATAGTTAGTACCATTTGAAATACAAAAATTGAACATGACTTTTAAAACATTCAAGTGTTTAAGAATTCTATGCAGTTAATTTTCTTGAATATCTACATTAAAGCTCAGTAATAATAAAATTCAAAAACAAGAATGCATTGGGTAACAACATACTTATTAAAAATTTAAAAACATATTTTAATGACAGGATAATTCAGTGCTGAATGTACAATGTAAAGTCATTTTAACCTTAATATATGTAGCTGTATGGGTACTACGGTTCAGCAGCACAGTTAAAAAAACGTAATTAGACCAACACTTTTCTATAGAGAAATATGCTGCTATTATCTCAGTAGGAGATAACCCTGGCCTTTAACTTGAAATAACTCAGCAAGTTACCTTCCTGATAAACAATGCAATATTAATATCACAGCTGGGAGCAGTTCTCTGAACACTCACAGCAGGTATCAAATTTGTTGCTCAATTTTTGTTGGAAATATAGCATTCCTTTCTAATGGACGTATTTAGCTTCAAGAAAGAGAACAGGTAGAGTTCAAGATATAATTAATTTAATATTAAATTAAAGGACAAAATAAAACATGGAGCAACAATTATTACATCATGGCAAGCATAAATGTTAAAAACTGTTCAAACCACGTGTCATGGTAAGATTCTTAAATTGAATATACTTCTTAGTAATACACAAAGAAGCACATAAAAATTGAAAAAAAAAACTTGGGGAAATGCTTGTGTGTGAGTTCTGTTTATGTTGAGATTCTAAGCCAAAGATCATCATATATTATGGTCTCAGAGATAACAAACCTTTTTTTGTTTTTTGAATCCACTTCAAAATACATCAGTGATAATCCTAAGCATTTTCTACGCATCTAAAATACAAGAAACAATGCTGTTTTGAATTGGAAAGGGTGAAAAGTCTGACATTGGTATTTATTCCACTTTTGAACATCACCAATCCTAACAGACCACTTCTATACCTTTTAAACCACAAAAAAATCAGACAACACACATAATTTTGCAACAGACTGAAATCAAATACAATGTAGAAGTGCAGTAGACTACTCCACTCAATTTCCAGATTATTGCTACTTGCATAATCAAGGAATTCTCTTGAAAAAATAATAAACTGTACTTATCATGAGAATTTCATAACAAGATATTTTCCAATAGCGAGTGGTGACAAATGCAACTAACTGTTATTTCTTTCTAAGCTTAATTTTAACCATAGCTCACTTTGGCATTCATCACAGCTCTTCTTCCCTTCTATTAACACCTGAGATACAAGTGCACTGAAAAACTCAAAAGTGGAAAAACAGTTGTCCAAAGGAAAAACAAATGCTGCAGGCAAAATTTGAAAATTGCTGATTCTGTCTCTGATGTTTAACTAATAATACTTAATTTTGATGGGCACATTGTGAGGATTTTTGTTTTGCAGTATTCAGAGTTTTAAAAGCAACTTATACATAAATTTCAAAGAGCAAGCTAGTATCTGTTTGAGAAAAAAAAGTCTTTGTGAAAAAAATACTTTATTCTAAAATATGTAAATGCCGCAATAACAATAAAATCTCATTGGATGTACTCTATACAATTCTAACTCTCTTTTTCCCCCTGAGGCTCAGATGCAGAAAATAAAGGTACTGGGAAAATCAGTGGAGTGGTAACACTATCAAATAAGAGTACACAACAAAATCATACCTTGATCGCGTTAGCAAACAAACACAAAGAATACAGCTGTTCCTAGAACAGACAAGAAGGCCTATGTAAACTACCAGCAAATAAGAGCAAATCACAAAAAGAATAAACTGTTAGAGGCAAGGCTGGACATTTTAAGGTGGCTTCTAGCCAACTAAAGTAGTGACAGTGGACAAAGTGATAGGCTTTAAATTGACACAGACATACTAACAAGACTACATAGGCTTATTTATTGAGGCAAGGGGCTGGACCTGAGCATCTGCAATGCCATGTCCAGGCTTATGGCTTACTTTCCTGCAAACCAACCAATGTAGCTGGAAGTTGCACTGAGGCTGTAACAAAGCTATTTTGCTTTGTTGTCTCAATAGCTTGCTGAAGGAAATCTGTTTTATCTTTATCCTTCACCTTAAAATGCAGAACATATTCCTAAATAAAGATTGAGAGACAGATAATTCACCTCATCTGATTCTTAGTGATATTTGATTTATAATTATATTTTGTTCTTTACTGATGAGATTTGGGTTACCATACCTTTCTTACAAATGTACACACTGGATTACATAAAAGAATTTAGGTGCACTTCTCAGAGTGACTGCTAAGAGCTTTGCAGGAAGGAAGGCTGACTGTGAACAGAGGAAACAAAGGTGCTGTCATTCATCTCCCACACAGCTGCGCTAGAAAGAACTGAGAATATCTAATTTCTGCAGACCATGGCAAAATGATTGCCATCAGCTCACAGAAATAAAATTATTACTGTATTCTATTAATTTACATATGCTTTAACCTATGTGAAAATGCATCAGACTATAACCAGTTCCTCACTGGACCTAAGCTGGATACAATCCTTCCTAATCTTCCTCAGCAGAACCGCTTAAGTGTTAAGAATTTGTATTTTGGGGTCCACTGCAGTATTACAGAAATTACATCTGCCACACAGGTATTGCTTTTCAGAGAACAGAACAACAATGAGGTGTACACTGCTGCAAAACAGGCAATTTTGGCAATTTCATAACACAACGGCATGCAGCGCTAATTAAAATAGGATTTTCATGTTTTATTACGTGTTTTTCATAAAAGTTCTGTAACAAAATGAAGCTAAAGGCTGCAACTATCTTCCCCAGGCTCTTCCATCCTATAAATACAGCAGATGAATAAAACTTTGATGACAGTGAGAAGTTAAATCGTCTACACAGATTGCCACTGAACACTTCTGCCTTCATCCGCGTATCATGCTGACTGCTGTTCATATTGCCGGTATGAGCCAGGACCCAGAGAAATGCAAAGCATAACTCATGATGCCAAACGGATCTGCTCATACCATACAACAGAACCAAATAAAATCAAACTTTTGCAAGTGTTCTATACACGTTACTATGGAAATCTAACATTATTTTTATTTTCAAAGAGTCCATTTCCATTTGTTAAAAAGTTTTAAAGTTCTTTTAAGTGCTTGAAATCATTTGTAAGCTGAAAGGAGGCATGAGGTAACATTTCCTTTGACAAAAATCATTATACTCCAGAAAAAAAAATCCACCCTCCAGTAAGGAAAAGGAGAATCACAAACACAGGGTGAAGCTAGCCAGACCAGTGAATTGGCAACCTCTGTCTAGACTTTTTGGTAAATACTTCAATAAGAAAAGTAACAACCCCACCACTCCCCAGTGATTTAAAAAACACAAACAGAAAGGAGGAACAATATATGATACATCCTTTACAAACAGATGGAAAAATGTGATGTGACTTAGAAAAAATTCTAATTTCCCCATGTTATTTCATTCTTCATTGTGTCATACAGAAACATGGACCTGCTCTGAGGGATTTTCAACTGGTTTCTGACAGTAAATAAACAGTTATTAGCACTAAAAGGTATGGATTGGAGGTTTTAGGGCAAATATTCTATTTTGCAAAATTTGTTTCAACCAATTCTTTAAAAGTCAAATAATAAAGCAAGTACACTGAGAACACAAATGACAAAATATTAGGCACATCCACAAAGTCCAAGAGGAACATACACGTGAAGACATCATGTTCTGGGGTTTGTATTACTGTTTGATTAAATAACCTGTATTTAGCCACTGTGAAAAGAAAATGGAAAAAGGTCTCTCTCAACTGCTTCTGTCCTCGTTCTCAGTTTCCCATGTCTTTGAAGCATCTCAGCTCACTTCCTGCTGTGACAAACTTGGCTTTCCCAAGCCAGTCCAAGGAAAAGCAGCACTGACACAAGGTGCCCCCTCTGGAAGTCAGAAGCGAAGACCCTGCGGTGGGCAGCAATTTCCAACTGCCGGCGAGCCTCCAGTGTAGCATCCCAAACTGAAAGCTGTCAGCACTACAATTGAGAATGTCAGCACTACTAAGAGAAAGAATAATTTTGATACTTAGGATCCTCGGGACCAACAATTTTGGATATTTAAATTAAAATGCCAGTTCTGTTTTTGCCTCCTGTCTGTATACAGCACTGTGATCATCACATCATAAATATCCTGTCTTTTGTTGCTGACTTCTTAACACATGGCACAATTGAATATGATCTTCCTTTTCCTCTCAAAGAATTCCTCTTGAATTTTAATGGCTTGTGATTCTCTTGTTGTCTTTGAAGAGAATATTGTTTTCCAAAAAAACCTCAGTTCAACATTAAGTTTCACAAAGTTAACATGACAATGAGGTAATGCTAAAGTTGCACATCTAAAGCTAGAAAATCAAGTCCACAGAATACAGGATGGGGAATAAAAATAACTGAGCGTGAATTTTTAGAATAGATGCTTTCTTAAATATTTTTCAAGTTGGATAAAATTAGCCATTTTCCCATTAATTTTTTAGGGATTTTTTCCAAGAAGAAAATTTATTACATAATTGCATAGCAATATTAGCACAAATTATTTTATTTCAATTTTGTAAGTTTATTGCCTCTAACTGGGAAGGACATAAATCTACCTCACTACCTTTTCTGCTTTTATATGAAGTGAGGCAGAAAGTAACTGCAATAAACAAAAACATGGAGAAAACAAGACAAATATCTTAACTGCTTTTATTTTTTTTGTCTGTGATAATAAATAAAAATGCATAAAGGTTTACTTTTCGTGCTATAAGGGCAGCCACAACTTGGCTTTTCAGCTGGACCGAAGACTTGAATCTAAAGCAGAAACCAAAAGTAGTGAATGGAAACAAAGGACTCTGAATGTGTTGCAGAACTTTACTCATGAAGAAATAGAAAAAAAAAAAAAAAGGAAGCATTAAACAGAGAGATCATGTATTTCAGCCTCCATTTTAAAATATGAATTGAAAGAAAGAATAAGAAGCATGACATTTTACAAAGAAAATACAAACCTTTTTATCTCTATTATGCCACCCCAAGAACTTACACCGCTGTAGAACAGAATGTGACCATGGGAAGTAACAGTTAAGGAATGGAAACAAGGGAACCAGCTGTTTCCATATGTCTGGCAAGACAGAGATGAGAAAACAAAGACAATTAAGAAAGAACCAAAGCTGCTGTCATATAAAGGTTTTAACTTTGCTAAAAACAGAATAAATAATAAAATGAGGTAGAGGGGATTGTCTGTTAAACGCCCCTGAGTACAAAGTCTTCAACTGCTGGTAGAATGCCTTCCATTTAGAAGCAATTGTATAATGCAACAGAGACTTAAATTAAAAACAAATAAACAACAACAACAAAACTTAAAGGCAATGAATTAAGCAGGAAAAAAAAGAGTAAGAACAAAACACAGTGGCAGAAAAACTAATAGTGACAGCAAAGAAAGGAGTTAAAAATGCATACAAAAAAAAAAAAAAAAGGACAAACACAGTCAAAAGGATAATGAACATATCTATAAGCCGTTCAAGAGGAAGATGATGGCAAACAAAAAAGCTATATAGGTTCAAAGGTTCAAAGGAAGGAAGAAAGGCAGAAATCAGGAAGTCAACAGGAGTGCATAACGAATATTTTGCAGGAGTATCTGTGACAGGAAAAGCCATTCAAAATTTAATTTATGATAGGATGCTTTTCCCATGTCCAATGAGTTGGAAGGATATCTCCCAGATGATGTTTAGAGTAATTCAAGTGTAATCTGCAGAACTCAACTGGTAAGCAATTGGATGACATAAAAGCCATCACAAGGAATGCTAACGTGAATGTAGCAACAGTAATAACTCCGTGTGGAGGTGACATTTCAGATCCAGGAGGAGGCAAGGAAAACATTGGGGAGGGAAAGAAGTAGTAGGAACCGATAATGAATGTGTTCTTCATGAATGTCAAGATTATCAAAACTGGATAGGTGTGACATTTTGTTTTGTTTTTCAGTAAATAGTAAACCCAAGAAAATAGTCTGAAAGAGTACATTGCATTTTGAGGAAATAAAGCTTGGATTATGGATGTGCAAATTTAACAAATCTGTATTACTTCTGCTTTCAAAGCCTGATTCTTGTAAGCAAACCGCTTACAAATAAATCACAGATATGAGTAAAGACAAGTCATTTGGGTGGTTTGAAGAATCCTGTCATTCATTTGTTCTTCAGATCTAATCAGAACTGCCATATGAGCAAGATAAAAATCTGCTATTAGAGCAAGATGCTCATGGATTGCCTGAACACAAAGACGGCTGCTGCTTCTCCAAATGCTTAACATTGCTGTTAAAAACCATGAGAATGGCTACAAATCTACTGATAAGATAATCAGATTCTAATGAGACTCTCTAGTTATTTTTAAAATATAGATGTTACGTATCTTTGCTACTTACATTGAATGTTTACAATTTATCTTTCTTCTTCTTAAGCTGGATTTTGATCTGCATACTACCTAGATTGGTTAGCAGAGCCTCTGAAAATACAATTATTAAGGAAATTCTAGCAGAGGGATCCTCTATCTCTGGCTACCATGTATCATCCAGTATGTGAAATTGTGTGCTCACAACAAAAGACTGAAAGGAAGACAAAGTCTGGGAGTAGTTCACCCACTCTCCGACTTCTTTTTTTCAGACTTCCCTAAGATCTATATCAGAAAGAAAATCCAAATTCATCATCTGACCACAAAATGCTTGGGAATGAAAACAAAAGACAGAAAAAAAAAAAAAAAAAAACCAACAACAGCAGCAGCAATAACTCCCCCCATTTCAAATTTCTGCATAATACTGTTCATATAAAAAAATGTTAACTTTTATAAATACAGATTGAATAGATAGTATTTTTTTTCCTTAAAATACCTCAGACATTTTTCCTCTTACAGCTCTGTGCCATGTCTCCTCTTGATGGGAACAAGCAGCCTAATTGGAAAACAAGTTTCTGTTTTATATAAATCTTCAAGGCACCATATTTATATTTGAATTCAGAAAAAAAAAAAAAAAAAAACAAAGTTGCAAAGCAAGTAGGTATTTTTCTTGACAACCTAACCTGATGATTAGAGAAGTCAGAGGTGGGAGGTCTCTATTCAGTCATTTGTTCTCTCTGATTTAAAGAACTGGCAACTTCTACCTCCCACATAATTGTCCTAAGAATTAGGCTCACTTTCTAGCACAAAGTTCCTGACAAATTCTGACTTAACACCATTTGTTGCTTTTCCTAACAAATAAAGAATAGTTTAAGTCAAATACAATTTGAGCTGCATTTTTATAGCAAGCCATCTGCATCTTCTGGCAGAATTATGTAATAAATTATAGGCAGGACTACCGCTTTCTGTGAACTACAAAAAATTACAGCAAGTAACAGCAGCACATTTTGCTAAAAGATAAAGTTTCTGTGAACATCATGGTAGGAGATAGGCAAACATTCCTTTGGCTTTCCTGCCAGCAGTATTAATGAAATTTCAGCTACTGTGGCAGACCTAGTAAAAACCAGTGAGAAAAAAATTTGTTTTCCTGCATTTCAATTTGTTTTTATCCAGCCCATTCAGTATGGAAGTAGCAAAAAAATAAATCTGAATAAATAAGGCTGAAGCTGCATGTGTTGAGGTCCAAGGGGACACCAACTTTAGTTACATTTTCTTTAAGAAAATATATTCATGGCCGTAGTTTTCCTAGCCCCAGACAAAAACTTTCCTGATTTTAAAATGCTTAACTCCAGTGAGCAAGATAAAGGTGGCGCAGTGAATTTATCTCCTCTAAGTATAAATTTGAATGAAACTTGAAACAATGATCTTATTTCTGAGCAAGCCCCCACCATGAAGAGACTTCAGGAAATACACATTGAGAAAGTTATTTCTTTGGTAGCTCCTGACACCTTTTCTCAGTCTCTTTTAATGCCCTCTTTCTTCCAACTCTTTTACACACAATCAGTTATTCCTGCATCCAACCTATTTTTTCTTTCATCTGCTACTTTTCTTTTAAAGTGTTTAATTTCTCCTGGTACTGCATGTGACTTTTTAAACTGCAGTCTATTCATATTTGCTGTTTTTCAAAATCCTAGTGTTCTTACACAGGAGTATCAAAAATGAGAGACAAGGGTTGTAGGGTTTTTTTGTTTTGTTTTTTTTTTGAGAGATCTGGTTTTTAATAACCTTATGTTTATAAGCCCCTCACCCATAAATTTCAAGCATTGTATCTTAACTTCAAGTTAATTTCAACTCCAAGCTTCCCGCTTTTAGATTTCTCTCTGAGTGCCGATCCAGCTGATTCCTTGCCCACCAAGTGGTCCACCCACCAAATCCAGGTCTCTCCAGTTCAGGGACAAGGATGTCACGCCAGACAGTGTCAAAGTGACTTTGCACAAGTCCAGGTAGATGACATCAGTCACACTTTTCTTATCCACCAACACGGTAACCCTGTTGTAGAAGGCCACCAGATTTGTCTTGCATGATCTGCCCTTAGTGAAGCCGTGTTGTATATCACCAATCACCTCCTTATTTTCCATATACCATAGCAGAGTTTCCAGGAATATCTGCTCCATGACCTTGCCAGGCACATAGTTGAGAGTGACTGGCCTGTAGTTCTCCAGGTCTTCCTTTTATTGTCCCCCCCTTTATAAAAATGAGTGGTGTTTCTCTATTTCCAGACAGTGGGAACTTCATTGGACTGCCATAACTTCTCAAATAAGATGGATAGTGGTTTAGCAATTTCATCTCTAGTTCCCTCAAGACCTTTGGGTGCATCTCATCGCATGGGCTTGGGCACCTTCAGGTCCCTCAAATGGTCTCAAATCTGACCTCCTACAGTGGGCACTTTTTCATTCTCCGTCTCTGCCTTTGGATTCACTAAATCGGGTGGTATGGCTAAAGCCATACCTAGGAACTACCTTCCCTTCCCCCCCCCCACCCCAGTCATCTCCCTCTGCTCTCCATCCCCAGCTCTCCAGCACCTGGTTTTCTTGGAAAGAGAAGGAAGCTGTGTTTTTTTCTCTCCCTGACTTCTCAGTGTAGACAACACATGGCTCAAAACTGTGAGGCAATCTGCTCTGAGTCTGGATGTATTCTCAGTTCTAACTCAACAAAATTCTTCATATGAAGTTTCTATGGATGCAATTCTTTAGGGACAGCACAGAGAAGAGATCTGGTTCACCTCACCTACAGCCAATGCAAGCCTAGTTCAATCAGTTTGAATGGATTTTCTTTTATACAACAAAAGAGGGGAAATAATTTGCATTTTCCTTTGCACACCCATATGTGGCTGATTGTAATCCAGTCTCCTCTGCAATTCTTTGAGCTATGTATCTATAAGAAAGCATGAAATAAAAGGATATGTTTCCCCCTGGACAAATTAAATCAATTCCCCTATCATGCACTAGTGCTAATGCACTGCCATCTAGTGTGTAAAATCAATATAACAAAAACAAAGAAAAAATAAAAGGTTCAGCAATATGGTAGATGAAATGTTATCAGGTTCCACCAAATGTTTTGAACCTATATAAAACATACCATTCATAATATTAATCACTCTTCTTTATATATATATATATATATATGTATATATATATATATATATATATGAATCCTGCCTTTTACAGAAAACTGCTTGACTTGACAGACTGCAATGGCTTCCATTAGATTGTACTGTGTCAGAGCAGACAGGTTCATCAATTTTTCACCCCTGTAGCCTCATTTGAAGTGATTTTGTAGAGCTAAAAATAAAATTCTACAGTATTTAACAGCAAATTTTTTTTTAGTAAAAGAGCTTTTTCTTAATTAGCACAAACTTAATTTCAGACTTCAGACAATTTCAAGGCTTTATTCTCTAACTCACAGTCTATGAAAAGCACTGCATCTTAACAGATGGACTGCACAAGCAGAGATCAAGGACTCTTCAGTTTTGTCTCTGCATCAGCTGAAGATCTTCTCATATGTTTCAAGAAGATTTCTCTCAATACAGACCCAAGTTTCTCTTGTTTTGCATCCTGTGCAATTATCTATAATTGCTCAATGGACACACAAAGGACCTGACCTGTTTTGCTTGGACCAACTTTGCACTGATGAAGTTATGTACAAATTATATAAATTATATGCATATAGCATATAATTTTACAAAAACTGCAGATTTTTTATAAAGACTGATTATCATAAATTTTCTTATTTCTGTAACTTGCTATAACCTCTACGTTACCACTCTGCTAATCAAGAATTACTCAAGTAACACTGTAGTCTGCCGCTTTCCCAAACTATATAATGACAGCGTTATTTAACTGGTACAGATATTTCTTATCATCCCCACCACAAGAAAATCCTGCTTCGAATCCAGTCTGAACCGATGTATCTTAGAGTCCACATAGCTAGTTTCTGCATCTTGATTAAAATGTAGTCACTTTTTGTCTCCAATAATGCTGGACAAATACTGTTAATTTGGAGGAGAGAAAAGAGAAAATGTATTTATGTGCCAGTGAGACTATTTTCCTATCCAATGAGGGGCAAAACATTATAATCTTAGAAGAGGACAGAAAATCCTGTATAAAAGTAGAATTCAGAAATAAGAATTATAAAAAGCAGAATTACTTTAGCACAATCTTCTATAATTGATAATATATTTCTTATTTGACGTAGGATTTAGCACTACATACAATGATTGCTAAAATCAGTAATTGTATTTTCATATAATTTACATATAAATATAAACTGAACTAAATGCAAAGACTTCAAGAAGCTTTCACCCAAGATGAAACAAATAGTTCTTAGCTTATGCAAAATCATTTAGGAATTCTGTTGTGTTACAAGTCATACAGTAAAACAAATTATTTTAACATTAAACATTCTAATGATCATGAAGGATCTATGAGATATTTGACTATTTAAGAATGTATGAAAAAATAACAGGCATATATGATACGGCAATAACATCCTGAAACATACTGGTGCAGCTATCTACTTCTTAAATGTTAATAAAAAGAAAAAAGCAAAATATCTTGTCAAGAATTTAACTCCTATCAATAATTTTATAAGGGAAAATACTTTTCATAAAGTCCTTTATTTATATTCCGCCCGAACCACCACAATATGACTCAGAGTACTGAGCCAGGGTATCACATCTAGTTAATGCCTTTTCTTTAAACATTTATAGACAGTTAAATATAGATACAATATAAGATATATAGACTTAAGGTTATGACATCAGATTTAAGAAATATTTGGAAATACTGCACTAATAATTTGTTATTGTAGTTTCAATGGAAATATACAAATAAAGGTAGAAAGAGTGTACTGAAAAGAGGTCACAGCACCAACAGACACTAAGCTTCTCATTCGCATGATCATGCATAAATTGAAGGCTTTTATCTTTAAAATAAAAAACAATTATCTGCCCCTCCAGGAAGAAAGGATGACAGACATAAACAGAGTTATGAGATCTACTAAACTCTGGAGATGAGCCTAAAAAGTCCTGAAATGACAAAGTCAGCCCATACAAATCACTGAGAGGTTAAACTCCATGGCTCACTGCATCTATAACATAACACCAACTTAGGCACAGAAGGGATCTACCAAAACCTCGTGGCTGTTCTTCCCCAGGAACCCTTCCTTTTCCCTCTCTGCTATCATGAACAATTGGTCTATGCGTAGAATTGCCCTATCCTAGACAGAAGTCAGTTCTTTGCTTATGGAAAGAAGAAAATGGAGCTCATAGTTTTGAATGTCTAGCGGTTTCTACCAGGCATGCTACAGCAGATGAAATAACAGCAGGAGAAACCCGTAATAAATTTCTTCTTTTGTCATAGACTGTACACAATCAAGACTTTTTCCTTTTGCATTAATTATTTGGATAATTAAAAACAATTTAAAAATACATACATTTAAACTCACTATAACTTGTAAAGCAAAAAACTTTATCATGACAACATTTTCTTGGTAGCATCTTAGCATTTTATTGAAGATGCACCACAATGGAACATATGGTGGACATGAAGCCTTTAAACATCAATAAAAGGGAAAAAGTTCTAAAGCATCTTTTTTCTTCACAATTTGTTAGTTTGTCATGGTGGTAAATCAGACATAATGATAAAAAAAGACTTTCTATCCACTGAAATACAAAATCACAAATACAACACTACAAAAACCAAAACAGATATTCCCCCAGTGAGGTTTCTCACACTTCGCTATTAGGCCCTGCATAGCTTTAGAAATCCACTATAGATCAGGCATATCTTAAGTAAGTACTTAATGAATCAGTACTTACAGATAGATTAATATAAATCCAGGAGAATCACTAAAAAGTAATTCAGCATGGTTCATGTTTGCTTTATGATTTGTTTCTTAAGTTTTCCAAGCTACCAAAAAAAATCTGCTCAGCATATTTTCAGTTACTATGTAAATTGACTCAAGCTGTGCTGGGGAAAAATACATAGGCTGAAGAGCTCAAGCAAAAGTATGTCACACTAAAGAAACCAAACACCAATCAAAAATATAAAAATAAGGAAAATCCCAAAGAAATCCAAGGTGATCTGTCATATTTAATTTTTTTCAATAATGGCAATGAAAACGGTTAGAGATTTAAACAGTAGTGATTTACTATAATTTTTAACATGTTTTTCTTCAAGCAAAAGGTGATCAACTACCATAGTAACATCCAACATTAATTTTGTAAAATTTGTGTAAGGTACTTTCTTATATGTGGCCTGTTCAACATTCTACGGTTTTGAATTTAAGCCAGAAAGTCCTTTAAAAAACATTTTCCCGTAGTATTTGTTTCAGTTCAGACTAGAGTTAAGATACAAAAAAGTAAGTAAAATGATAACGTTAAGTTCTGGTTTTGAACCTCGTGACATTTGGAGCAGTCATAATTTAAAGCTCTAGATAATCTACTTCATTTACCTGCAGCCGTTCCAATACTAAGTTAAAACACCTAGCACAGAATCACAGGGTAATTGAGGCGATCTCTAATCCAACATTCTGCTCAAAACTCAAAGCAAAAAGAAAGGTCTGACATCTATGAAGCCACACCAGGTTAGCAGAACTTGATCCTTATGAGTCTTGAAAACCTCCAAGGACGCCCAACATACACAGCATCAAGGTACAGCCTATTCCAATGCCTGAATGCCTTAACGCAGGAGACTTTTTCCTTCTATCAATGAACTTGTAAGTCTATTAAGAAAGCTGAGTGTTACACAGCTGCTACAAGTAATATGGAATAGTCGTAATTTACTGATCCATAGTCTAACACCACACACCTTCTTGGACAGCAATTATGGCAACCCATTCTGAACAACCAGTAATTACCCAGTAACTTGCAAAAGCTTTGCTATACAACTACTTGATAATACAGTCAATAGCTTTTCCTACTATTGCTGTTGTACAGTAGTACCACTGTTATAAACTAATTTAATTGAGCAAAATAATGACTGTGAGGTAAACACTGAAAACTAAAAAAGGTGAATTTTGGTAAAAATGTCAATTTCTGTATTGCTAAGCCTCTGATGTAACCACAGGATAAAGAAGAAGTCATACAAGTATGTTTTTTCCTAAACCAGCAACATAAATTTCAATTCTTCTATTCCTACTGTTTGACTGGTACTCAAAGTGCAGTTGGAAATTCTCCCTGAACTTTTCTGTATTTTCAGAAAATGCATTCAAGACCACATGCACTGATTTGGAACTCAATTTTAGACTCATGCTATTCTCAAATGTGATTAATTATATGGTTCATTAAAAAGGATATCTTTTTTTGCTAGTAGCCTCAATATTGATTAAAAGAAGATAACTGTTTCCAAAAAGATGTATTAAAGATTTAAAAAGTGCATCTTCTGAAACTTCAGAGTATTTTTACTGTTTTCAGAAAATGAAGCTAAGCAACCCCCCAAGCTCCTTTAAACATTTCATGCATCATAAGTGTGACAACATAGACAGGCTTGTGTGCAGTCACTTTGTCAATACTAATTAAAAATCAAGTGCTTTTACATAAGTCTAAAAAGCAAATATTTTTTTTCCTAGGTGTTTTGTTTCCATGTTACTTATAACATAAACTTTTTTTTTCTACTCCGTATTTTGTACCCAAATGTAAGGAATATTTGGATCAGCCTTAGAAAATTGAAGATCACTATTAAATTTACACCATTTCAGCAGCACCATTGAAGAAGCTCAAATAATGCACTTCATCACTGAATAAACATTTGCTAGGTATAACTCTTGCCTTCCTGGTGTCTTTGACCAGAAACCTTTGCTTTTCATGTAGAATAATAGTAACTCAAGGAGTTATTTCTCATTTATTTTGTGTCATAAGAAGTTCATGAAATTGCAGGGAGGAAGGAAAAAAAAAAATTATGAATCACTGCTCTGGGATTTCAAGGCTCTGAAACAATGCCATGATGGTGGCCTGCCACAAGTCCTCAGAAGACGCAGTTCTTGGATTCTCTGCTTGTAGTCCCAGAAAGCAGACAATTGCAATTTTTTTTCCACCCACTGCTGCCAGGCCTGGCTTTAAGAACCCTGGCCACCCACATGGGACTCCTGCACAGGCCAGGATCCCCTGTCGGGTCCAGGACCCCCAGCAAGGCCACAGCAAGGACAAGCTCCAGGTCCCCAGGGCCCAGCCCTGGGCCGCAGGCCTACAGCCCTGCTCAGCCCACCTAGCCAAAGACACCAAGAGGCCCCCACATATTTTTGGCAGCACTGACCCGCATCCAGCTCACCCCTAATATGTCACATCCCTCAGGAAAAAAAAAAAAAAAAAAAAAAAACTAAAACCTCTGAATAGACCCAAACATGTACTTGCACAGACCACACAGGCTTTATTCATCACCTCCACTGCAACAGGATATTTAGGAATAAAGCACTGACAGAGCTCAGCCACCAGGGATGTGATTAGACAGGCAGTATTTACCCTAATCTCTTCTACAGCAAGTGCCTTCTTCTTCCTGTAATTAAATGTGATCACAGATGCAGTTATTTAGCGGCATAATTTCACCAATTTAGACACCAAACTACTTCCATTGCAGGTGGAATATGCAAGTAATGAAAGGGTGTGAGTGAAATTGTGAATGTTGTTATGACTGGAGGCCAGACTGATGGCTAATGATCATATGAATATATATAATCTTGACAGGTTATGGGATAAAACAAAAATTGAATCACTATTCAAAACGTCACATACTAAATAACGCATAAATTTCTGAAAATTTTTTATCTTTTATCTTTAGGAGTTACAGTGTTATTCTAAAGCTTACAGATATTGTTATCTATTACACTCAATTTTTGGAGGGGAGGGATGGTAGCTTAAGGATATACATTTTGTCTATCATTGTCTATAACATTTAGAAATGCTGTATTCATTTATTACATCCCCAGAGACAAACTGACAGCATGAAAAGATTTCATGTGAAAAAATAAAATGGTCAGAAATTGATGTTTAAACTGAAACAGGTAGCAGTTATGTGTAGCTTTCTAAGGAATTGCTAACATACAAAATTAAACTCTACAGGTATTAGAAAAGAAAAATTGCAAGCAAGATTACAAATTAGTATTCATCGCTATATTCCTTTCATGTTTTTTGTTACTGTTTTAATATGACAAGGCATTTGTCCATACACAGATGCTGACAGTTCCTGCTCTCAAGAACTCGTTCTGAGAATGGATGCAACTCGAAAAGGAAGGTGGGGGGTTTGACGCCAGAAATTTGAAAACAAGAGGACAGATCCAACCTTACTTAAACAACTGTCCTATTCTATCTTGCATCATATATAGCTGAATTGTTTTGATATTTTTTCATGAAGTCCAAGTAGCTTCAGTAATATTGATCACCCTCCCTCTTACAAGATTGCATGCAGTTATTTTTAGAAGGATGGAATGAGTGATATTTTTATTCCTGAACACTGGAAAGAGACAAAAATAAGTGAAAAGGCAAGAGTGGCCATTCCTCCACTTTGTTTCAGATCAACTAAAAAGCCACAGTAGGCATTAACAACATAAATAGTAACATCTGTCTGCAAACAACAATACTGAGAAGTTAACTGGCTATAAATGGGTGACTTAAGAAAAAAGGAAATAAACTGTCTTTATTAAGAAAGACTAGCAGAAAATGTTTTCTAGCTTTAATGTGTAGACAGTACAGTGGAGAAAGACAATCCTGATAAATTTTCCAGACTTACTTTATCTGCCTTCTAACACTTTTGTAGTTTGTTTTCATATTATTTAGTATTCATGAATTCCAATGAGAATGAAAGAACCTTGGATTAAAGACCACAAGCATTACAGAATACTTCTACTTAAACATAACAGATATTTATCATTACTCTGGAAGTTTTGCTGGTATGGTGGTTTTAGTGGGGATTTGATTAATAGGCAGGAAAAAAAAAAAAAATCTTGTAATAAACCTTTTAAGTTATGAAAACATATTGAAAAAACTATATCATACCTTTTTATTTATTTATATATGCAATATATAAATATATGTAATATATGCAATTCTGGACCTCTTTAAGATCAGACATCCTTAAAATATATTTCACTATATACAAATATTAGCACCACCCCTTTCTTATTATACTTACAAAGGGATAATAATATTTCCCTTACAAAGGGAAATAAGACATATACTTCACAGACTCTCCAAGTTACATTCATGCTCTAATTCAGCTATTATGGAGCTGTTAGGAAAGAATAAGTAGATTTCTTTTTGGCATTTTTGTATTAGAAATACTGTGCATCTAAACTTTAAAAATATTTAGCTGAGCCCATGTTTTTTCACTGAAACTAGATATACTTGGAAAACAAAAGTAAACTTGAGTGTTCTGTCAATAAGGCATAATAAATACATGGTCCAGTGCATACCACTACCAAACTTTCCTCTTGATGTGACTTGTATCCAGACTAGTCAGAGCAGGGTAAGAAAATGGCATGCAAGCTTTAGATCCTCATTTCTGGAGCAAGTAGTGGAATTGAGGCAATTAGCTAAACAGAAAGATGAAGGAAAAAGGCAAAGCACAGGTGGAGGAGAGAAAAAGACAAATAGAAAAAAAAGATGAGCAAGTCTGAGATGAGAAGCAAGAATGGAAGTAAGCAGCAAACAGACAAAGGTGGGAAATGTTTAATAAACATCCTCTGGATAAACTTACGTCTAACAGAAAATGAAAATCAGCCCTAGAGAATCTTACATCTCTCCCGGACAGGGAAAAAAAAAAAAAAAAAAAAAACAAAAAACTACTTATGGTTGTTTTTTCATATAGAGCTTGCCACCACCAAGTAAAGTAAATGAAATCAAGACAAGGAAAAGTGAACTGATCTTCCAAAATAAAATCATTCCTCTTAATAAATTTGTTTATTCTGGGAAATTGCTTATTTGTGCAAAAGGATAAGAATGCCCTGTGTTTGAGCATTTAAAATCATACTTCACATGTCCACTTCAATTCTTTTGTACCTTAAACTGCAAACATCCAGTAAGATAGACGTGGGTATTAAATTAGTAATTTCACAGAATTTCACAGAATTTCTAGGTTGGAAGAGACCTCAAGATCATCGAGTCCAACCTCTAACCTAACCCTAACAGTCCCCACTAAACCATATCCCTAAGCTCTACATCTAAACGTCTTTTAAAGACTTCCAGTGATGGTGACTCCACCACCTCCCTGGGCAGCCTGTTCCAGTGCCTAACAACCCTTTCGGTAAAGAAGTTCTTCCTAACGTCTAACCTAAAAATCCCCTGGCACAACTTAAGCCCATTCCCCCTCGTCCCATCAGCAGGCACGTGGGAGAACAGACCAACCCCCACCTCGCTACAGCCTCCTTTGAGGTATCTGTAAAGAGCGATAAGGTCGCCCCTGAGCCTCCTCTTCTCCAGGCTGAACAAGCCCAGTTCCTTCAGCCGCTCCTCGTAGGACTTGTTCTCCAGGCCCCTCACCAGCTTCGTCGCCCTTCTCTGGACCCGCTCAAGCACCTCCATGTCCTTCTTGTAGCCAGGGGCCCAAAACTGAACACAGTACTCGAGGTGCGGCCTCACCAGAGCCGAGTACAGGGGGACGATCACTTCCCTAGCCCTGCTGGTCACACTGTTTCTGATACAAGCCAGGATGCCGTTGGCCTTCTTGGCCACCTGGGCACACTGCTGGCTCATATTCAGCCGACTGTCCACCATCACTCCCAGGTCCTTCTCTGCCTGGCAGCTCTCCAACCACTCATCTCCCAGCCTGTAGCTCTGTTTGGGGTTATTGCACCCCAGGTGGAGGACCCAGCACTTGGCCTTGTTGAACTTCATGTAGTTGACCTCAGCCCATCGGTGCAGCCTATCCAGATCCTCCTGCAGAGCCTTCCTACCCTCGAGCAGATCGACACACGCACCTAACTTGGTGTCATCTGCAAACTTACTGAGGGTGCACTCAATGCCCTCGTCCAGATCATTGATGAAGATATTAAAGAGGATTGGCCCCAGCACCGAGCCCTGGGGGACGCCACTAGTGACTGGCCTCCAACTGGACTTGACTCCATTCACCACGACTCTTTGGGCCCGGCTATCCAGCCAGTTTCTAACCCAACGAAGCATGCGCCAGTCCAAGCCAAGAGCAGCCAGTTTCTTGAGGAGAATGCTGTGGGAGACGGTGTCAAAAGCCTTGCTGAAGTCAAGGTAGACCACATCCACAGCCTTTCCCTCATCCACCCAGCGCGTCACTTTGTCATAGAAGGAGATCAGGTTCGTCAAGCAGGATCTGCCTTCCATAAACCCATGCTGACTGGGCATGATCGCCTGCTTGCCCTTCAAGTGCCGCATGATGACGCTCAAGATAATCTGCTCCATGAGCTTCCCTGGCACTGAGGTCAAACTGACAGGCCTGTAGTTTCCCGGGTCTGCCCTCTGGCCCTTCTTGTAGATGGGCGTCACATTTGCTAGCCGCCAGTCAGCTGGGACCTCCCCCGATAGCCAGGACTGCTGATAAATGATGGATAGGGGCTTGGCCAGCACCTCTGCCAGTTCTCTCAGTACCCTTGGGTGGATCCCATCCAGCCCCATCGACTTGCGCACATCCAAGTGCCGTAGCAGGTCACCAACCAGTTCTTCATGGATGGTGAGGGCCACATCCTGCTCCCCATCCCCTTCCACCAGCTCAGGGTACTGGGTATCCAGAGAACAACTGGTATTGCCGCTAAAGACTGAGGCAAAGAAGGCATTGAGCACCTCTGCCTTTTCCTCATCTCTTGTAACTAAGTTTCCCTCTGCATCCAGTAAAGGATGGAGATTCTCCTTAGTCCTCCTCTTTGTGTTGATGTATTTGTAAAAACGTTTTTTGTTATCTTTAACGGCAGTAGCCAGATTGAGCTCCAGATGAGCTTTGGCCTTCCTAATTTTGTCCCTGCACAGCCTCGCTACATCCTTATAGTCCTTCCTAGTGGCCTGCCCACTTTTCCAAAGATTATAAACCCTCTTTTTTCTCCTGAGCTCAAGCCACAATTCTCTGTTGAGCCAGGCTGGTCTTCTTTCCCCCTGGCTCATCTTTGGGCACATGGGGACAGACCGCTCTTGCGCCATTAGGATTTCCCTCTTGAAGAGCGCCCAGCCTTCCTGGACCCCTCTGCCCTTTAGAACCGCCTCCCAAGGAACTCCACCAACCAGTGTCCTGAGCAGCCCAAAGTCAGCCCTCCGAAAGTCCAATACAGCAGTTTTACTGGTCCCCTTTCTGGCCTCGCCAAGAATAGTGAACTCCACCATTTAGTGGTCACTCTGCCCAAGACAGCTCCCGACAATCACATCCTCCACCAGTCCTTCTCTGTTTGTGAAGAGAAGGTCTAGCAGGGCACCACCCCTGGTAATCACTGTGTCAGGAAGCTATCACTGTGTCATGAAGCTATCTTCCACACTCTCCAGAAACCTCCTACACTTCTTTCTCTGGGCTGTGTTGTGTTTCCAGGATATGTCAGGGAAGTTGAAGTCCCCCACCAGTACAAGCACTGAAGATTTCGCAACTTCTGTCAGCTGCCTGTAGAATTCCTCATCTGTCTCATCATCCTGGTTCGGTGGTCTATAGCAGACCCCGACCAGAACACTAGCCTTGTTGACCCCGCCGATCCTAACCCAAAGGGACTCGACCTTGTCATTCCTAGCCTCGAGTTCTACAACATCGAAAGACTCTCTAATATAGAGAGCCACACCGCCACCCCTTCTGTGCTGCCTGTCCCTTCTGAAGAGCTTACAGCCAGGCATCGCAGCACTCCAGTCATGAGACTGGTCCCACCACATCTCCGTGATGGCAACCAAGTCGTAGCCTGCCCGCTGCACGATGGCTTCCAGCTCCTCCTGTTTGTTACCCACGCTGCGTGCATTGGTGTAGATGCACTTCAGCTGGGCCTTTACCTTATCCTCCAGCCTTGCCATTGTTCCCCCTGGCACAGCCCCAACAATCCTTGCTTCAGCCCCATCCCCCTTCTTACCTAGTTTAAAGCCCTATCAATGAGCCCCGCCAGCTCCTGGCCCAGGATCCTTTTTCCCCTAAAGGATAGGGACCCGTCTACGGCCATCAGGCCAGGTGCTGAGTAAATCTGAATAAAGAAAGGAGATCGCTAACTCTGCTGGGGAAAAACCTTTGAATCATGAACAATGTTGCCAGATTATACACCTATGAGTACCATTAACCATGTATGTACATTTATGATACACATACCTATGCATATAGACATGCTTGCATTAGAATTTAGACAGGAATTTCTTCATATTATTTAATAAATATAAAAAGCTTCACAGTTATCCAAGAGGTATACTGGTTATATTTACTGGTTAAAAGCCTCTGGAATAATAACACACATTAATAACTTCCATGGAATACACTTACATAGTTACAAACCTTGAAAGAAGCTATGAACATCAACATTCAAAAATGTACATACACAAAAATTTCACTATTAACCTAAGTTGCACAAGTCTGTTTACAACAAAATGTGACAAGGGTCCCTGAGCACCAACTCCTCTCTCTCTGGGAGTATTTGTTAATACTACCAAAGAGTAAATCCCAGTAAGGATGAAGAAGAAAAGATACAAAACACATCTAGAGGTTTTAACAAATAAATAAAATATACTGCCTGATTTCATTTCTGAATCACATCTTCGTGCTAATGCAAAGAGAACATCTCTATATATTATGTACAGTAAGACTGAATGCATGCTAAGTGAAGACCTGGAATATTTAATTTCATTAATAAAAAATAATGACTCTGTTGATTTCTCTTTAGTTTTTCATCCCTCTTTCTCTCCCGAAAGGAAACATGCAGCATATCTACTTCTATGCATTAGTTACTCTTGCTGTATGCATTTGCACTTTGGATTGAGTTGTTTGTCTCTGGACTGTTATTCATAGCGTTGTAAAAGTGTTGTAGAATCCCCTTCAAAAGGAATTTCTATTACTTTTTATTCTATAAGCCATTCTGGTTTTCCTTATTCACTAAGTGCATATCATTGAAACAGAAAAGAGGTTGGGCACAGAGTACAGGAGCACTACAAAGCAAACCTGACAAGCACACACAGCCCAGAGGCAGCAGAAGCCACCTGGAGGCAGTGGCAATCCCTTGAGACAGTGGCTCCTGTCTCCTCTGTGCTTCCTTTGCTCAGAGCCCCTGCAATAGAGTTCAGGCATATGAGAACAATGAGAAAGGGAACAACTGAATTTTGACCAGGCGAAATGGTGATGAATGAATCACTGTATTAGCCATAGCTGAGAGCAGTCCTCCTACTCTTTATGGCCTGGCTGGCACCCATAGGGTAAAGAATGGGTAAATACGTTGCTCCCAACCTTGGGAAGACAAGATAGAAGTCATATCATAAATATGAAAAAATACTTGCTTAAACATTTTTAAACCATTATATTCATCTCTTCACTAAAAACAGGAAACATTCATTGACACCACTGTAATATTTACATGTGTGGTGAAGTCCTGAAAATGTTTTTGTATTTATGTGATTACATAAATAGAGTGACGCCTTGCAGCTAGATGCACCGTTTCATTTAAATGTCTTCTGAAACTACACTGTCAAAATGTAACAAACATAAGTTTTGGTACCACATTCTGATAAAATGCAACCAAAATTGAATGGTTGCATTCAATTATTTTACAAGTGCCATGAAAATCATAAATCATCATTGCTTGCCTCCTGCCAGGATTTTGTGTACTTGAAACAATTATGACAGTAAATAATTACTCATGTAATTTGAAATTCACTTTGATGTGAAAGACTAGTGCAAGGCAATTGGGTGCTTCATTCCCAGTGAAGGTCTATCTCGCAGTTGTGAAAGGAATTAAGTGTGAGTTTCACACAATATTTGTACAATTAATCCCACTTAGGTTAAAAAAATTAAAAAACACTGTGTGTGTTTAAAAAACACTTAATGTGTATGAGGCAAAAGGTAAACATGTAAGGGCCATCACTGACTTAAAAATAAGAGAATAAAAGTAATACAAAATATTTAAAGAGACATATTTAAACTCCACTGAGAATGATAATTTCATTTCATACCTAGCACTTTTTTCTCCTAACGTTTAGTTAATATATGAACTTTAATTAGAATATAAATTACCTCTTCTCAAAAAGAACATGCAGTTTTATCAAGCTAGAGTGAACAACCTCCCCAGGAAATCCATCATGAAGCATTTGATTTGCTAAAGAAAAATGAAGTTTTGCCAGGTAATTTTTTTAAAGGATTTTCCATTGGGCTTGTGGCTCAATTTAAGAGCCATGATTTGAGAGTGCCATTCGTATTCCTGCCACTTTAAGTAAGAAAAGTCTAGCGATGAGAAATTAAAGTCATCCTCAGATACAAAAATATCAGTATCTGCTTGCCAAGTTAAGATGTTATCTGTTATAGTGACTTCAGCTTTCCTCAACAATTATATCAAGTCAAACAACCCCCAGCCAAATAATCAGCCTGTAGTGTGGAAAAGGCTTGTAAATGTGAACTTGGGCAACTCAGTTCTGTAACAGACTTCTTACGTGACTCTGGCAGTAGAGCAATCCAAAAGTAGAGATAGAAAATGAAGGGAAGCCCAGAGCAGGGCCATGTTATTTACGTCTCCTACAGGATGTGCCTAGCTGCTGAGAGAACACAGCAGTGCTGGCTGGGAGCTGTACCAGGCACCACACTGGTCCTGGTCACCCCACAGGAGTGAAATGGATGCATACCTCTTTCCTTCTTTGTCCTAGATACCTACCTCAAAGACTTCACCCTTAAGCTGGTAACACACCAAAATGTGACTGATTATTTCTGGATGGTTTGTTCAGGTCATGCTGATGTTCAACTAGGCCACAAAGAGTGCCCTTCTTAGGCTTAGGTTAGTAGAAACCACTTCAGTCTTTCTTCATGCCCACAGCATTTTAACTTTGAGAGTTGGCTGACAGGCTTTTCATTTCTGGGGAAATATGTTTAAATGCAGAACTGTGGCAGAAAGAGGATAACATGAGTATTGTTGAGCTCCCTCTTTGTGCAGCACTCATTGAATTTTTTCACACCGCACAAATTCTCATCACAGTATAATGAATTCTGTATTTGCTGCAAAGGAGAAAAGCAGCGGTGAAATTACCAGCCATATCACACTGTGAAAGCAAATACGTTTCAAAATATATTTTATTAGCAGTAATGTTTTAATTTTAAATCATGATGCTGGAACAGTATACTATGAAAAACTTTTGTACACAAATTCTGTGTTTGAACAGTAGATAACTAGAAATTCACATCGACAATAAAGAAAAAAATAAGATACGATTTGCTCATTCCACTGTCAAAATGTAAACATTTCCCTGCAACCACTGTCCTAAATCCTTGAAAATGCATGAAATGATCTGACACCAAGAAGCAGTTTTCCTGAAAAATATTAGAGAACCAGCAAAGTCAGCTTCTCCAACATTATAACTTTGTTCCCAATGCATAAGAAGTATAAGCCTGGAATAGTTATCAAAACTAGTGTATTTCCATTTCCAAATACCAGAAATAATAGCTGCTTGTATCAAGAATCTGTTACTCATCTAGTAGTGATACTAGTATATAATACCAGGAGAAGATGTTTCCTCTGACAATCTCCAATTTTACTTTTAAAATGCTGTGCAAGAGTCCCAGTCCCCAGCTCCAAACATTACAGTGGTTATAGAGTACTTAAATGTTTAACTTTATTTTAATATGAGCAGAACGTGGATGTAATGATTCAAGTTCAATCACAAATCATTGTACTGAGTCTTGCATACTTCTATTTGAATTTAAGAAAATCAAAAAGTTCCTAGTATCATTTTTTGAGCAGCGTCTTTACACGCTAGCTGTAGAGAAACTCTAGTTTTCATTATTTATTGAAAAGCAGAATTTGTTCTAATTCCTTTTTAATTTCACATCTTAAAAAAAAAAAAAAAAGTCCCTGAAATTGAGTCTGTAGATTGGAATGACAACTGAAATTAGAATACCAATTTCAGTAGTCCAGATTATTTCTCTATGTCAAATGGTGGCATAAGGAAGATATTCTCATAATATGACTGTATGCTTTGATTCATCCTTTTATGTTCAGGGACATGCATTTTGGAAGATGACAAGATAAAGCATATAGTATTACTTATATATTTTTAAACAACATTAGAGTTAACTGGAGTAATAAGCAGAACATCCTGAAGTTTTATATCAATTCTCCAAAGTCACAACTTACAGAATCACTCTAAGCTTTAAAGAGCTTCACACAATAGTATTACCAGGACCAACATTTCTAGATTCTGATACTGTCAGACATCTAAAACTTTCCTACATCACACTTGTAATGCATGGAGACGTGATGGATTAAATCCACCAACAATTTCCACTCAAATCTTTGAGACTCCAATTCAGGCTCAGAAAAAATAGCCTACCTTAACGTTCCACAGAGAAGCAATAACCTTATTTTACTTTCAGTTTACCTTCCTTTCTCTTCTAAGCCTAGTAAGTTCCAGATTCATTCCATACATAAAAAGGGAAGTTAAAAAAAGTATCCCAGACCTACTCCATGTAGCAAAAACACTACCAAATAAATAGTGATGGATGAAGAGCAGCTTGGCATTGCCAGAGAAACCACCCACAGGATGGATCTCCTTACACTGTTCCCTCAGAGCAGTTTACGGTTACCTGCCAACACACCACCCCCTAGCTATCCCAGTGTGATAATGAACTGGATTTGGCATTTACAGAACAATTAACATCTCAAACTACTTTACCTATGTTTTTTTTCCTCCATGTTTCAATCATCACCTTCTGTTTCCTTCTCCTCTGTATTAAAAAGATGCAAACACTGAGGTGGCAGTGTGGTACTTTGTTTACTTGTTTGTTTTTTGGGGGTATGAGTGGTTTTCTTTTTCTTTTTTTTTTTTCATTGCTTCCAACAGATTATTCCCCTACTGATTATGAAATTATTATCACAATTTCCACAGAAACCAATGTAATCTCTGTGTGCTATGACCAAGGTGAAAATAAGTGCCATAAGTTCATGCAAATGTCACCTGTTATAAATAAAAATAGGAGACACGGAAACAAAATGTCACGTGAAACACAGATATTGAAACAGAATATGACTTTTTTTTTTCCACAAAATATTACTGTCTTCTTACAGTATGCATGTCAATTCAGAGTGGATAGCTTCCAGCTGAGCATGATGCTCTCAACACCCATAAGTCAGATTGTGTAGCAGATGTTAAATGTAAAATCCATTAAGACCAATTAGATTCTACAGAAGGAAAAAAATATAGTAATAGCATGCACATTCTACATTACACGATAGTACCAAGAGATATCATGAACCACAAAAGAAAGACAAAAGCTTAAAAATGTAAATCACACAAAATCCTGACAAAGCGACCTGCTAACGGAGGGTCTGCTAAGTTGTCTGCAGCCATATGAAGTAAGGTCTCCTTGCTTCTGGTCTCCCATTTCCATCTAGATGGAACTTTTGTGAGGACTATCTCCTATGCACACCAACAGGTAATTAACTAAACACTGGTCCACATGATGGCCTGAAACTAATGAAGCAAAAGAGCTTGAGCTTCTTTCCCAAACTGCAGGTGCATTTCACACTGTGATAACAGAACCAAATCACTCTCCCATGGGCTAAGGTCCGTAAGCTTCAATAGCCCTAGTTAGTCTTCAGGCTCTGAGCAAGTATAGCTCAGAGCTGAGCTATTGGGGGGAAAAAAATGAAAAGTGATGCACTCTAGTAGATACCACATTACCCTTCCGACACCACATTAGAAGCTACCAATTTTATCAGCCATTAGGAGACAGAATTTGTAATAGATACATGGAACAGATCTGTTGAGCACTTTCCAGAACTGAGCCATCAATATGTAGTAATTGTGGAGAAAAATGAAGCAGTCACTGCACTGGTGATAGTTTGCACACCACTGGAGACAAATAATTTTTTTTATTATTATTATTTTTTTTTTTTTAAGAATTGTGCATACTAAGAAAGCCTGTCTCGCTATGGGTCAGGACATGTTGCCCAAGACTAAACCATCATCTCAAACAATCCCTGGTTCTTGAGTCAGAATTGAATAAAATAATCCATCCATGGATACTAAGCAATCTAAAAACTAACTAAATTATTTTTAGTACCCAAAGTGAATTCTATCTGTCACAACATTTTAAAAAGTGGAAATTATTTTCTTAAAAAGTAAGATAGTCTTTTCAATTCAAAATACAGAAGATAGAGATACACTAAAAACAGACCTGAAATCCATTTCCCAGACCAGAGATTAAAGGCTACCTTTGGCCTTCAAATGTTCCTTAGTAGCTCAAAAAGAAATTCATTCAGCTTGTCCTGATCTAAGGCAATGCCTAGAATGTGTATATCCTCATGTATTCTTCCACACTTTCAGAATTGTCCACGAGTCCTCGGGAGAAACCTGTGTGGCTGCTATAGAATTACAAACTAACAACTAGTATAGCTGCTGGTCACAGGTGCTCATGATGTGTACCAAGCTGTGTTTATGTGAGTGAATAAACAAATACGGTCCTGGCAAGTGGTCTTGGAGAGACCACTGCCAGTAACCTTGACCAGTGTTCTTCCCCGGGTATACAGCAGCAGGGCAGGCTTTCAAGGTTTGCTGTCCCTTCAATGCATTCTTATGCAGGAGTCAGAAACTACAGAAAGCACCCAATCCATCCAGAGCCCTCCATTATAAAGCATGGTTTTATCAGAGAACTCCATCAACTGGACATTTAGTCAGTTAAAAAGAAAAATAATCTCTAAAGCATTACCTCAGGCATTGTGCTCTGCTCGTTTCTCTTGCCATTTGGGTGATTATTATTATTTTTTTAAAGTTGTCTCAACATTGCTACATTTTGGAAAAGTCTACCATATAATCATATAGAAATTTATAAAATTACATTAAGCACAAGCTACAAAAATTAAAACTTGTTCACCTTCTTTTAAGCCTACTTTAGTTCAGCCATTGTCTGCACCCAGGAGTAGGGAAAAATAATAATATTAGGCAAAAACTGAAGTTTTCAGTTATCAAGTTAAGTATTTAACTACCTGTCTTACTTGTTATAACGCAGTAAGCTGGACGGCAAAAAAAAAATCAAAGAGAAATCATGGTGTACAACATCCAATTCATCCCTGGCATGATTCCACATAAATCAGTGGCATTACATCAGGGATTAATTTGGAATGCTGATCTGAATTAGAGCACTGTTCTATACAGCAACCTCATCATAACACACACACAAAAGAATCCAAAACATTGTAAGCATCACAAATGCCCACAAATAATTAGGCACCTAAAAAAATCTATGTCTGAGCAAACAGAACAGGCTATTTCATATTCTTGATAATAACAGTAAGGAATTTCTACTATTTTGAAAATTAGTAGGTCCCTCTTTTTCAGAAAGGAAAATTAACGCATATTTAACAAGATTAAGTCCACATAGAAGAAAGTAAAGCTCCTTCAACAACTCAGTTTTTATATCTCCTAATCAGATTTGACCAGCTTGATAGGTTACATAAAGAATCTTGAAAAGCTGTTTTAATATAGTTTTGAAGACTGAAGAACTTTGTTCACCAAAGGGTGGTTACCACCTATAAAACATAGAGCAACGTGAACTATTGAATGAATTTCTCCTCCAAATAGAAAGCCATTCACATCTCCCTCCTCTACTAAATCCTGTGCCCAAGTCCGGTTTTGCACACAGAACAGGTTGCTTCTGTTTAGCCCCACTCTTGGTGGGGTTTGGGGTTGTGTATCCCACCCAGGGGCAGATGGATGCTCGACTAAAGAGCTCCTCCTGCCCTCAGGCAGCGGGAGACCACACAAAGGCAGGAGGAACAAGGCAGGGGATGAAGAACAGCAGGGCTCTCTCAACTCCCCAAGCACACCAGTAAGGTTTAAGACTAACCTCTGCCTTTCAGAGACTAATCTCTGCCAAGGGCTGGTGTTTTCCATCCAGCTGCTGTTTCAGCAGTTCAAACCCGTGCCCTACAGAGAGCTGAGCAAGACAGAAACACGGCATTCACCATCACTGGATTCCCCTATTGCGAGTGACCCCGCAACCTTTAAGGCTGCGCAGAGACAACAAGCAGAGTTACTTAAGAGCTGTGTACACACCACGGAGTTCTTGTGTATACATTTGGGTTCTTCCCTCCCTTGGAGCCAGGCTCCTTCCTGCTCCCCGGGACGTGGCTCTGCCCTCGCTGCCCTCACCGGGAGCGCACCCGCTGCCAGCAGCGTGCTTATTCCGCAGCTAACAAGAGCTGAAGGCGATGTTGTAATGAAATATTAAAAACCCTTCCTCTCTCCCAGCTCCAGCGGCGCAGTCCCCGGACCACAGAGCGGCACAGCCAGTACCGGGACCCACCGCGATGCCCCCGGGGGAGACCACTGCACGGGGCAGGGGGACTGCTCCTCCCCAGGGCACATTTGCCTCCAAAAGCTGTAAACAGCCCCGATTTCTCCAACTGGGTCTTGGGGGAAGAACCGCTCCCGTCCGCACTCCGGAAACATCAGGCAGCCCCCGGCTCCCCCTCCCCCCCCAAAGTACCGTGGCAGTGACAATGCTTAAAGAGGGGTCGCAGCCCCAGTTTTCCCCCCAGCTACACGTTGCTGCGGGACAGGAAGGTGGTTTGGGGGTATTTTTTTTAGGGGTGGGGGGGCAGCAAGGTCCTTTTGTTTTTTATTTAGGGAAGCAGGGAGGCAGATTTAAGCGGATGCCACCGCGCAGCACCCCCCCTCCCCCCCGGGGGGCATCACTTACTGAAGAAGATGTACTCGGTGTAGCTGCTCCAGATCTTGTCGTCCCTGTACTGGTTGATGAAGGCGGCGGTGCCGGTGGAGTTGCAAGCCACCATGTGGAAGCCCGCCTCGGAGAGCCGGTCGAAGGCTTGCTCCAGGTAAGTGAACTTGAGGTAGAAGCGGGAGGTGTACTTCTCGGGGGGGCGGTCAGGGTCGCGGCTCTCGTTGAGGGTCTCGCCGAAAACCTCCTTGGCCAGGGCGATCCTGCCGCACACCATGATGCGGGCGACGCGGCGGAATTTGGCGTCCGCCTGGTTGTCCCGCACCGTGGTGTAGGAGCCGCGGTAGCCCACGGTGAGGAAGCCCGAGCGCTTGTCCAGCGCCGCCCGCTGCAGCCGGTCGCTGCTGCCCTGCGAGTTGCTGTCCTCCAGGTCGCTCTGACAGCCCTCGTCGTTGAGCGAGCTCTGCTTGGTGACCTTGGGCGACAGCAGCTTCACCAGGTCGCCCAGCTGGAAGTACTCGGCCTCCCGTAGGAGCCGCTCCTTCTCGGGGAAGTGCTCGGGCAGCGCCAGCTGCTTGTCCCGCAGGTAATCCAGCACGTACCTGAAGAGGAAGCCGTCGCGGTCGATGAAGAAGCGCGCCCGGCTGTCCCTGGGCAGCTGGCGGGCCGCCGCCGGGCCGCCCCGGCAGGGCGAGAACATGGTGGCCAGCGTGCTGTCCGGGACGCTGAGCAGTGTGGAGTGCCTCGTCACGTACACCTGGCCCCCCACGTTCAGCTCCACCACCTCGGGGAACGGCGAGCCCGACGGCCCCGACACCATGTCGCTGATGGGCAGGATGCTGCCGCCCGCCTCCTTCAAAGCCATGGCTGCGAGCAGGCGGGCGGGCGGCCGCGAAGGAGGGTCTCCCTCCTAAAAAAGGCGGCCTCCCTCCTTCCCTCCCTGCCTGCCTCCTTCCCTCCACCCACCCCACCCCTCCTCCTTCCCCGCCGCGCCCGGAAGCGCCTGGACGGAGCCGCCGCTCTCCAGCTCCGCCGCGGGGCGCGGCGCCGGCCCTCACCTGCCCCGCGGCGCCCCCTCGCTGCCCCGCCGCCGGGACGGCCCTGCCCGGCCCTCCCCTGCCCGGCCCAGCACGGCCCGGCCCGGCCCCGCCCGGCCCCGCCTGGCGGCGGGGTCCACAGAAGCCCTGGCCCCGCGGCTGAGCAGACCCCGGAGCCGGCTGGCACTTGGCGAAGCGCTGCCGTGCTGCCAAGCACGGCTCAGGGGAGAGCCAAGCCCCTAGCCCGGCTCCTCCCCTTCGCCTCGGCTGCTGGGTGGCTTTTTTGGTTCGCTTCGGATTATTTTTATTTATTTATTTGGTTCCCCCGCTTAAAAGCTTCTCAACCTCACCCCCAGATCCTTCTGTCTCCCTTACGCTGCCGCGCCGCTCGGCGCTTGCAGAGTTTCACAGCCAGAATGACGGTGGTCCGTCCAAAAGTAGCATCCAGCAGGGTGCATATGACAACATATTTCACCGTATAACCAGCACGCCTTCACCGCGAGGGAACGGGAAGAATTTAACTGAGGGCATCAAAGAAAGGGGTGTTCAGCCATGCTGGTGGTATGGCTCTGACAGGCCATGTTGGGACACAAACGCTGCATGCATCATGCTGCTGCTTCATTGGGGCACGGTGTGCTGGGGTCTTGATTTTCAGAGTGCTGTGGCAGAAGCTTAATGTGCTCTCTTGATTCACAACAGAATTGGGGTGATTCAAAGCAGAAAAGAAACTCAGCTGCCACCGGCATCCAGATGCCAAATGCAGATTTTGACTTGGAACCCATCACCATCTGGATTGTTGGCTGTGCAACAACTAAATTTGTACTCTATTTAAAGAGTAGATTTTTTAATTTTTATTTATTTGTTCTTAGCCGGAGCCACAGCTCACCTGCATCCAGATTTCTGATGCATGTACTTTCAGTCTGTGCTGCTGGAACGCACTAGAGTGCAGACTTGTGCCCATGTATTGGAAGAGAGATGTGAGATTGCTCTTGCCAGTAGAAACTGAGGCCTAAAACTGACAGGATTTCTCAGACTCCTAATGCCAGATCTATGTGTGATTCCATTCTGCTGGGTACTTCATGGCAACGTTTTAATGTTTTGTGATTCCTTACAAGTTAAGTATCCAAGCCTTAATTATGCCATATAGACATGGTAGCCCAGCACATTCATAAGTTAAATAATGATCACACCAGTTTTCAGAAGACATCCATTCACAGGTAGATACAGTTGTAGTCTGTTACCTCCTCAATAGAAGATTCTGGTGAAGAAGTTTCCTTCAGCAGTCACCTAAAGCTCAGTCATGTTCTTCAAACTATTTAGAGAGAGCTTCTCTAGCACAGATATCTCTCCAGCACTTCATCCCACTTGCCTTAGTACCTCTTTTGAGGTGGGATGAATCAGTCTATGGTGCTATCATCTCCCTCCATTTGTTGTCCACAAACCCTACATCTAATGTTTAGAGAGCACTCCTAACTTTCACATGGCTACTGTTAGGGGATGTGCATCCCACATATCCATTGGATGGAAAATGTTGGAAAGACTGAGAGAAGACTTCTAGAAAACTAGGTTATGTTATGCTTCAAATTTAAAAATTACTTGGGTCTGAAACTTATTAAAAGAATAAATGTACAGAAAAGATCTCTTCAGAGCCTCTTCTTGACCACATGTTAAAACTGATGAATAGTTTTGAAAATGGGGATGACTGTAAGAAAATAAGCAAAATACTCTCTCTTTGGTTATTTGCTTGAAATGCTTTTGAAATATATATTATTTATAATATATATATTATTTATAATATATATTATAGAAAAACATATTCAAACTGCTAGACAACAAGAAAGCAGAACATCACTGTTTATTGACCATTTTGTCACATATTTCTTTAGGTACAAATCCTTAAGGCATGAGAGGAGACAGTTTCCTTGTCTTATTCGTGCCTGCAGGGTTTCTCCTTGAGAATTCAGTTGTAACGTTTCTGCTAATTTCTAAGAGGACAGATTTCATACCTGCCCTCTTCTGTGTAATATGGAATAATAATTTGTCCATGTCTAAGACAACTTGTGCCAAAGCACTGCATGGCTGTGATGTGACAGCATTGCACAGATGAATGGCACTGAGCTGCTACCATATCCAGTGCAGTGCAATTAGCAAGGAAACAATCGCTGCTTGTCATTCTCATCTCCAGAAACACATGGCTACGGCACAACTGTATGTTAAACTTTCTCTCTACTGACTTGTGTTTGTAAGGACATAATCTAAGGATATGCAGCTTGACAAATGTTAGAGTGAGATCATTTACCACGTAGGATTGCCCAAGTTTGGCAGGTTGCATAGGAGTCATGCATAAAAGAAATGTTAACATATTACTCAGGGAAAGTAGATATTTCTTCTCAAGATTATTGGGGGGGGGGGGGGGGGAAGGAAAAATGAGTCCTTCATTCTTTTCAGGCTTAACAGCCATTGTCTGAAGCACTGCAAAAATCACCATATTTAATGCTTGCGGTCATTTCTGCATTAAGCTCCTTCATGCTGCCAGTTATTTGGTCAGCTTATGGTTTCCTCTGTGAATAAGTACATTCTGTGTCCAACAATGCATATGTCTGGGTCAAGGACCAAACCTCATATAAATTTCAAAAGTAATTTTTCATGAGAATGGGGCGGAGAGAACATATTTGTGCTCTTAGGATAAGAAGAATCTTCTTCCTTACATAGTATGTCCCAACAATGTCCTGCAGTGCCATGTGGGTGAAGCCTGAGGCCAGTTCAACAGAAACAAGTAAATGCGCAAGTACATAAGTAAATTTCCTTATGCCTCAAATGGGTGGTAGTGTTTGATTCCTAAAGCAGAGGGGGAAAAAAGATGCAGGTGAAATCAGGAAAGTGTTTTTGGGAAGCATTTTAAGACAGGGAAGAAGACCTCATGTAGGCAAGAATTTCTCTGAGATTCACCAGTCCTGGCCTTAGGTAGGCACACTGGTGCAAGCAACAGACAGCAACAACAGCCCCCGGGAAAGCAGTCAGCCTGGACAGACATAGGCAGACCATATTCCTCAGCAAAAAAAAGCTTCCCATTACCATAGTCCTTCCTGCCATGGAGTCATTCCAGGTGCTGGCCTGATCAGGCTACATGATCCACGACGATCATGCTGAGAGGGGTAAGTAACAAAAAGGAGGGTCAGGGAGATCATCCAGACTGTATCACCCAGATCGACTGGGTCATCCTTATGAGAAATTCATATAGATACAAGCATGCGTTTACTGCTGCTCAGACTGCTCAGTTCTGAAATGGAAATCAGGATATTAGGGGCTAATACATTTACTTGGCTTATTGCTCTGTCAGTTTTTGAACTGATAAAGGTTTACACCTGTAAATTTTTTACACCTGTAAAAGGTAAGTTATTTACATTTTTAAAATGTTTCTGTAATCTCTCTTATGAAAATGTATTTGGTTAAAAACTTATAAATAAAATATGCAAGGTTTCTGAGAAGAGTAATGGCGAGCATATATTTTAAAGATACATTTCAACATTTTTTAAAAACAAAAATTAAAGAAAAAATCGCTATTACTACCCAAGGTGGTTTCTGCTGTTAGTCTTATTTTTACATAGCTGAATAATACAAAATGAAAGATTCATAAGCATTTTTCAAATTAAATTGCAAAATATATCATATTCCCCTAGTGAAAATGAACAACAAAGTAGAGGATAACATGTAGGAGAAGAACAAACAATGAAATTGGCTGCTTAATCAGAGGTTCTTAGAGAGAAAATTATGAAAACTCTGTAATCCCAGTAAGTGAATAAATGAAGTGAACTTTTTTTAGCAAGAAGAGTCTTCTGGCAGATTTCCAGTGAAGTCAAAAGGAATTGTTTCTCTGTCCGGAATTGCAGGATCAGGCAGGAAGAGTATCAATCAGAAAAAGTTCCAGATTATTACAATGAGAGGGTCTATAATACTTACAGAAATCACCTGATAAGCATTTAGGATGATTATGTTGTCTTTCAAGAACTCATCAGTCTCCAAAAAATGACACTAAAATTGTAGACAAGAGTGTGACAAACTGCTAGCAGAATTGGATTTCTCTCTCAGTAAGCCCTAAAAGAATTGGCCACTTTCATGGTTCTCTCCTCTTTCTGTTATAATTTCTGTCATTTTTCTGGTTATTAATATTTTTGTATTAAGAAGTTGTACATCTTTCTTGTTCTGTGTTGACAACAATGAAACATTTCAAAGAAATGGTTGTTGCTTTTTTGTTGTTGTCTTTTTTTTCCTAAAGACTGTGAGCTTGTCAGATTTCAATTCATCTAACAGTGGTCAATTTGGTATATGTATTGCATTTGCTTCTTCTTTGATCTTCTCCTTACTACATTTTCCTTCCAGTCCTGAATCCATCTTTTATAACCTTAGAAGTATTTCTATGTAACGTTTCATTATTCCAAAATGATTAGAGTTCTGTCATACAATAATTTAGAAATAATTTTATTCATGTGATTAATTCTCAGAGTTAAGCAGAAGCACACATGTAAACTTAGTACTGTGGGAATTTGTACATTCAAGACCTAAACAGCATTGCGAGTGTACACAACATTTCATACATTTAAATGAGTATTATAGATTATTTAGTTGTACCGCTGGGACTGAAATCAGGAGAAACTAATCTGCACACTTGATTCTGAGAATGTGGGAACTTTCTTCTTCAGACTGTAGTAATTGATTGCTTTAATGTAAGATGCATTTTGAAATGTACCTGCTGGTTATTAATGTTTAAGAGATAATACCTTCTTAGGAAAAAAAAAAAATGGTGAGAAGCTTTTTTCAGGCAGGTTAATCAAGAAGAATTTAGCAAGTTTTGCTTCTCAAGGACTGGAAGTTTTAGTCACTAACAGCTAACATACGTTTTTTATTAAAGTATTCACAAAGATTACAGAGTTAAATCAGCTCTGTTGTACTGTGGCTGAAGTGAGTTTTTTGAATTATTCATTTCAACAACTGGACAAGCTTTACGTGATGAGTTCTTGGGGTCCAAAGTCATCTATGGAAGTTAAAATAAGCTGGGTCTTTCATACTGTAGCTGTTTGAAATGTTCCCTATACTAGAGTATGAGAGAACACACACACAAAAAGAATGACCTGAGGAATTATATACCAGCCTAGCTTCATTACAATATTTCAACTGTATCATTTTATCCAAACAATTATGAGAATAATTTGACATTTGGTGTTACTGGACTCGTTACAGAAAGAATGTACAATTTATTTTGCTTCATTAAGATTAAAACATAGTAGAAAACAATATAGCGCTCTGAATTAGCATATCCAGAGTACTTAGGTTCTTGGTTCCTTTTCAAAACAGAAATGTGTCTTCTTTGAATTTACACTAACCTAAATCTAGCTAAATTCTAGCTTCACTGGAGCAAATTTTACATTTAGTGTACTCTGCATCTAACCACCCCATAGTAAGGATGTGTTAGCTCGTTGTTAATTAGGCCTAATAGCCTGAACAGTTATGCAAGTGTAACCTGGGTATAAGGACATTTTTCTCACTTTTCTCAGTGTAGTCTGTATTCAGCATTTGAATGTACAATTTTTTCCGCCTTCTTTCATTTATCTTTTTAAAAAACCCTCTTTTAAATGTTGATCAATGTGAAGCGATCTCCATAAAAATCCTGTGTATTGACGTTCTGCTCAGCTGCTCATTTCTTTCTTATTCTCCAGCAGCAATTTTCCAAAGCCTGCTAAAATGAACAGCCTGACAGAGCACACATGTATCTGGCACAGCAGTGTTTCATTATAGTGAAGTTAGGTTACATTTCATTAACACCTGGCTCCTGAATATTAAGTTTATAATATGTCCCCTTAATATAGCAACAGATATTATGCAGCTATGCTCCTTTTTGCTATTGTCCAAACAGGGATCCTCATATTCTCATGCTGCCCTTTCTTTATGAACGTAAGTCGAGTCAAATTCAAAAGCATCAGGAACCAATAGCACATATGGGTAGTGGTGCGCACTATGTGCTGGAACAGCTAGAGTGAGTCTGACTGTAACTGTTTTGTCAATAAAAAAATTGACTTTTACGTTTTTGATAGATTCTACATAATCACAGCTCCCTTTGGCTTCAGCTTGTGTTTGTGGTTTTCAGGAGTTCTTATAAGTAGGCACTTAATGTCTGAGTGGGTATATATCTACAGTATAGCACATGGAAATTAATGCAGCAGTGTTTATTTCAGGAGCTCCCTACAGTGGTACAAATTATGGCTCCACTAAACTTGGTATAGATTTTTCCTGTTTGCTGTAGGTTATCTAATATTGGAATGGATGATGATAATGATCTTTTCCTTCTTCATTAAGGTAGAAAGTATCAAAGAAAATATAATGCACAATACGTCTGCAATATAAGATTATACTTGAGTCAAATGCACAAACCCAAGAAATGTCATGTTTCTGGTAATATCACAGCTTGCCATATTGTACATCAACACTGCTGTTGGATGAGTCAAAAAGGATGTGTCAGACATGGCTCTTATTCTACAAAACACTTAAGGCCAGATCTATAACAGGATATACAAGACCCTATCATGATACACTGGAATTAATGTGAGTGAAATGCCTAAACAGGAGGTTAAGTGCTTCAATACTTGGGTCTGGACATATAGAAACTTTTGCAATAACAGCAAAAAAGAGCCCCAATGGATATGATGAGATGGATATTCACATGCTATGCAGGATCAGAGATTATACTGTCTTTGCTTCTCTGTCAGTTATACTGATGTTTCATTAGTATGAAGCAATATTTATATAGAGCATAAAATAATAATTCATAATGCTTTAAAGCATACTGTCTACTCATTTCATTCTGAAAGAGACAAAATTACATAGTAAAATATGAATTTCTGTTTGTTTCTTCTGTATATTTTTTCTTCTTTCTTTGTGTACTTGATACTTTCTTCCTAACATTCCTTTGAAGAACAAAATCAGAATATAAAGATAGAATTTCTTTGTCATGCAGGGAGCTGCATTCACAAAAGAAAGCTGTGGAATGGATTATAATGATAAATTAATGATAGCTTTAAAGTAGAAGAAAAATTATGAAAGTGACAAGGCTTCAATGAATAGCAAAGTAAATTTACACATGAATGCAAAAATCAGTATTAACTACTAATAACAATGTGCATTTGATTTTTCAGCCAACAAAATTGTTGTCACTATTAAAATAATATTTATAAAAGCCATAAAATAGAAAGAATAAAGTAAGTTCTTTTGTGTGTGTATGTGTGCTGGACTGACTGAAAGGATTTAGAGAGGGCTACTTCCCATTTCTGAGAGGACAATAAAAAAAATGAAGTTGGGATTTTCACAGGTGCTATGGAAAATAGAAAACAAACAAACAAACAAACAAAAAACCAGTCACAAAACCACACATATAAGGGGACAATAACACCACGAAAGGCATATGTCAGTAGAAACACTGTACAATGGTTTTCTCCTTACTGTCTTGCTATATTTTATGACCATTCATGTTGTGATTGACACTATTTTATTTGTAAGAAAAGAACCTCCTTATCAAGAGTATATGTATGTATTCTTTATATTAAAGTATGTCAAGTAAAATGTTGTTAATTAACTGTAAATAACTACTTCACTGTTACAAGGTTTTTATATCAAAATAGGCAATTACATCATATATATATTGATATACGTATATTCATTCCTGCTGACCTTTTCGGATTTAATGTATATAAAGTGGAGGGAGGAAAGACTTCTAGAAATGATCTGAGTGCACCAGTACTCAAGTGTTTATTTGTTTTCTACCATCATAAGAGTATCTTATGATCGATAAGGGAGTGAGTATCTTATAGTCAGCTGAAGCTATTGAAGAAAAGCCAAACCCTTCCCAAATATGGCCTCTCTAACAATTGTATGCATAGAAATGTCAAAAACAAAAAATAGTGTAAATGCTAACAGGAAAATGTACTTTTGCGGTGGAAATATGCTATATAAGAGATTAATGGGGAATTTATGGACATTAATATACAGTAATGTAAGCTCAATAATAAAAGGTTGTTAAAATGCCTGTATAAAAAGGAAAGAAGTCTAACAAAGTAGGTGAGAATGAGAGAGCTAGTCATATGAAGTAAAGTAGGATATTACAAGCATAACTTAAATATGGCTTGAAGATTACATTAACTGGGCTATTAACAATGAAAGATATATATTAGATGAAGCCAGCAGAAATGTGAAATAGGAAGTCTGTGAAATGGGAAGCCTGTACCTTCCTTATGAGCAACTACTCTTATGAATGAAACTACTTCATCCCCCTTTACTTGGGGGCAGAGGACCTGGAAAGGAGTATAAACTGTTGTTCTATCAGCTTAAATTGGCCATCCAATTCAATGTGGAGAGCCCATTCTATGAGAGAAGGGTTTCCTTCTTTCCCATGACAGGTGTTCATATTGGCACTGATTCGCTTATTCTTCAAGTGAAGAACAGCGGCCACCCAACAATTCCTGAGGCTGCAGTGTCATTAGGGGTTGAATTTGAATAGGTCTCAGAGAATAAACTAGTTACAGAAATATTGTATATTCCACCTTCTCCAGAAAGAACAGCTCGAGTGTGAAATGACTGAGGCAATGGAAAAAGGCATATGGAAAGGTCAAGAGAGCTTTTGGAGTAATGGGAGATTTTCTTAAACTAGTCATAGATTTGAGAGAATCAAGTGGAAGAAATGAAGCTAGTAGTGTGTATGTGGAGATTAAAACACAGCTGCAGTTTTCTATATAATAAATTTTAAAATACTTTGAGCAAAAATACTGCTGATAATCACAAAACCTACAAATGTGAAGTAAGGAGGATGTCAAGCTTAAACCTGAAATTAAAGCTAAAAATAGAGGTGAAACAGAGCTATGTCCTATTAAACATCAAAATGCAGGAACTAATAATTAAAATACAAAAGGTTGAGGTACTAGGGAACTCAAAAGATAATTCAGTACAATTATTGAACATACTAAAGGTAGCTGGTGCTGCATGCAGGGAATGAATGTAATGTAAATACTTATACATAAAATATTAATAAATTATTAGAATTAAGAGCAGAAACATTGCCACACAATTTTGGATTTGACGAATAAACCTTGTAAATTATAGTAACATTGATTTCAGTTTTATGTAGCATACCTTGTATTAAAATTCATGAAACTTTATTGGTTTTGTTCATTTTTCCTTCTGCTGGAAATTGGGAATTGAGCCATCATACTCCTAAAACAACAGAACATTCAAATCTTCAAACTGACTCTTTTGTCTTTTTAGACTTTGTTTTTTTCTTTGTGTATATTCCAATTTTTTCTTAAATTGAGGTTGGCAGCCTGTGCTCCATCAGCTCTTGGGGTTCACCAAAATGTAGCTAAGGTAAGCAGAATTAATACTGACTTAAAACTAACATTAATTCTCAAATATTTCGGTACTGTGCAGCAAATTACTTCAAACACCTTTTGTAACTGGATTGGAGAAAAAGAAGAAAAAAAAACCTTTAATATAATTTGGTTGGATTTTTTTTTTTTTTTTTTCAGGATGTGACCTACATGAATACTTACACTGATTTTTCTTGTTTTTATTCCTATCTCCCAAGCTGATGACAGATTCTGTTGTTACACACAATAACAACTGTACTTCTCCAAAGTGAAATACATCTTTTTTTCTAATATGCGTCACAGAAAAAGAATTGTGCCAAGTTGCAATATGCTAAATGATCAAATTCTAGTAATTTAACCTAGTGAGACTTCACTGTGTGTAAATCAGTAGAATTTGGCCTCTAGAATCATGTGTATCTCTGGGAGAAAAAGCACATTTTTTTCAGTAATGTTAAACAAGGAATGAGTGTAGCCAAACTTTGCACGTGTGGAAGGAATACGGTCTCAACCAGTTTATTCATCCTGTAGGCATGATACTGTAACATATAATTAGATTTCTACTGCATAGTTAATCATAGAGACTGGTTTCAGATGAAGTACAGTGTCTGGCTGCCATCCATGCATTTTTACTGTGTTAAAAGAAAATTTGTTGATGGTGTCAAATTCATATTCATGAAAATCTGTGGTTGAGAGTGCCCTACCTGGGAACAAATAACACTACATTTTTATGGTGCCATGATCAAAGGATCAACACATTTAAACTCTTCTATTTGTAAAGAGGTAGAGACAGAACACTTTTTTTGGTCTTCTTGAAAGCTTCCTGGTTTTGTTTCCTCATGTTATGTTAAGAGTTACCTCTATTTGTTCAATGATGATAATGGGCTCAGGACATAGATCAGAACAGACATTGGCCACGGGAGCCTACAGTTCAAGAGAGGTAATAAATTATGTGGTGGACCAGGTGTATTCCTAATAGAGCAGTGCATCAAATATATTTTCATACTGATGGGTATGAAAATATATACTTCCTAAATAATTGATTAAGGCTACCTGGCTACCTGGGAGGCATATTTCCAGGGAAGAAAATGATTGCTTTCCATAGCATGGAAGTCACTTTGGAAGAAGACACCTTGGTGTTCCACTGATCTATAAGAATAACCATATGGGGACACTGAAGGAGAATGCAGCAGAATAGGATGGCAGAGCTGAGATTTATCTCTTAGAGACATAGAAGGTAAAGAAATTGAATAAAATCCAGGCCTCCCTGAAATCTCTTGCAAAACTCTCATTTACTTGGGTAGGATTTAGTCTAGGAAATCTAGAGTTTATCTTTAAGCTCAACTATAACTCTGATTTAAAAAAATTCCAAGTAGACAAATTCATAGTTATTAAAATGCAGAACAGTAATCTAAAGACTTTAACCCTGATATGAAATAAGTTACTTTCCCATCCTCAGCCTTTTTTAGACCAATGCTGGCTTGAGGGGATTTGTTACACTTGGATGAAATATCTGAGACAAAAAGTTCAATGAATCATGCAAAAAAGCGGTGAAAGTGCTGGGAGGTGCAGAGGGAAAGATTGCCTGTTAGGGGCTTAAATAGAAGGGAGAGTGGAAAGGAATCATTTTTTGAACACATAAAAATATCACCTGAAACAAAAACCTCCAGCTCTACAGAAATATACTCTAGAGACTTTAGGGAAAACTAATTTTAAATGCTGTTTTTCCATGTCTTCTTTTATAGAGGTTTATGTCTGATCTACAGCTATTAATGGTGAAACCCTCCCATGTTAAGAAGCACTACTGGGCCTATGTACTCCCTAAATCTCACTTAAACCTTCCAAATTGGGTGTAAGTGAGACAATAAAATACAGTGCACTATTGTGAATAATGCCAGAGAGCATATTTTCAAGTTTTTATAATGAGATAAAAATACTTTTTTTTTTCTTCAAATGAGCAGTGAAATGCTCTCACCATGGGTCAACAATGCCCCATTGTTTTGTTTTCACCTGCATGCTTTAGGCAAATATTTCATATTCAGTTGCTATACTGCATAGCTTGTTATACAGAGAGTTGTCTGAGTTAGGTTACATTTATATTCAAATGACAAGTCATGATTCATTTTTTAAAAGATCCTTTGATAGCACTAAATAGCTTGATTAGAAATATATCATTATGGTACATTATGTCAACCAAATCTTTATGAGGCAGCATTCAGATTGGCTTTAATGTTTATCTTCAGTGACGTCCAGAAACGGAGACTGAAGCCAAGCATGGTCATGCCGAGAATGGAAATTTGAAGAGTCTTTTTCATTTATAATAAACACACCCAGCTGGGAGCACAGCTGCTAACTAGGGAGCCAAAGCTCTAGCTTCCTGCTACCTGGGAGGGTCTAATTACAAAACCACCTAGACTGGCTCTCAAAACTACAATAGCAGGGTCAGGAGTAATTTAGGCATGGTCCAGAACGCTATCAAAATAACGCATCTGAAACACCACCATATCACTAAGCAGTGGGGATATTTTATACAGTAATATAAATCCAAAGAGCTATTAAATGAAACTGAAGTAATATGCTTCCAGGGGTATTTAACTTCAAAATCCTATTTGACCCAGTGTGCCTGATCTCCTTTTACAAAGTCATTTGGAAGATAAACAAATAAAAAAGTAAATAACAGGGGAATTAAAAAAAAAAAAAAGGCACCGATAGAAGTGGAAGTTTAACACTTAAACTGAAAAACACATTTTAAATAAGTCCAACTTCTTTAACAGATCTCATTAAGTGAAGATCTAGAAAATCAGATAGAAAAGTATTCCATACAAGTCCATCTTCCTTATTCTTGTTATAAGAACAAAGGCTATAATAAACAAGGAAGCATAATTGTCTTTACTATATTTAGATATTATTGTAATTACACTGCAATTTCCTGTATTTGGAGAGACTTTAAGATAGTACAGGAAAAAGATTTTATAAAAAGAAAAAATTGAATGTAATTAATGAGTAGTGAGATACAAGTATGGATCAGTAGTTCCAATAGGCCCCCTACTCCAAGATTTTGCAATTGTTTTCCTTTGTTTTGTGTGTATCAATAACCATGTTTCTTTATACTTCTAACAGAAATGGCCAGTCTCTGTCAGCCCCTTTTCTCCACAGAATCATTATATCAATCAGGTATATTTTATCACGGAATTTTGACACACAGCTTTCTATCTGACAATTAAATCTATATTATAGACTGAATTTGTCTTCAAGTTTTGCTGATTAAATCACTCAGTTTTATTTTTCCCCTTTCAGTCCATTCCTGTCTTTTTTTTTTCATTTTTCCGAGTGTAGGATACAGTTTGCCATAAAGGCTTAAAAATAGAAAGTTTAATTATTGTACACATACCATACCATATGGAAGAGAATAAGCAAACCAATGAACTTCCAAATATGATACTTAAAGATAATAATATGAATTGAATATTTCTTACCCAATTAAATGATCCTTCCTACATTGTTAGAATATCAGTGAGGTAATTAATCAATTAGCAAGTGATGAATGGCAGAAGATAACAACCAACTGGACAACACATGACATAAAACATAAGAAGATGATTCAATTGTATATGGTCAGGTTATAGATCCTTTGGATTCACACTTACACCCCATGGTATCTAGTACTGTTGACATATATCAGAGTGGTTTGAACAAAAAAACAACAAATCCAGAGCTGAGCTGAGCTGTGGGGCTGAGTACACCTAATTGTTGGAAGAGTAGAAACAGAAAAGTCATATCTGGGTTTTCAATGGTTTGCTTATTCTCTCTGGCTTGGGGCCAGCTGGCTGTGGCCAGTGGAGGAAATTTTTGTAAGAAGGGAAAAGTCTTCCTCTTCCTCAGGCTCCCCACTTCTTTCTGGACCTGCATAGTAGGAGGAATGAAGAAAGGACAGAAGAAGAAATTAAGAAGTTATTTTCTTAGCACAGACTGCTGCTTCATAATATATGCACAGGACATCTGAGAAGACATAAAAATTCTCAGAAACCTTTCAATACTTTTACTTTAGGATTACTTTGTCTGTCATTTCACCAAACTGTGAGGCATGCAAAATTTCAGGGGAAAAGCTCTATTATGTTTCTATTTTCTTTATCCCTTGAAACATTTTGATCATTCCTGAGTTCTTTGGCATTAATAGCCTGAAGACCCACCAGTATGTGACAGTCCTGTAGGACTTTATGAAGTGCAGTTCTCCACATCAAACCACCATATGACATGTTGTAATGTGCTTTTTGTGCACTCTGCTCTTGTGTAGTTGCAGAAGGAACATAATGTTCAGAAAAATTAAGGGAACTGGGCAGTGGCAGAGCTATGTTTAAATGAGATTTGGATACCCCCAATAACTACAAACCACATCCAAAGGTTGATCCCCATTGATTTTTGGTATAGGAATTTATGATCACCATGTTTTTGAAAAATGCACTGAGATAGCACTGAGATAAGTCTAAAGTGCTTATAGTCTTTTCCTTCATGATAAGCTCATGGCAAAGAGCAGCAAGTTCATGAAACTATCTTTACTGATAATTTAAAACCTCTACCATAGCTATCACTCTTGTCCTCTTCAATCATTTATCATTTTATTTCCATTCAAAATCAGAGAAGAATTCCAGGTGTTTTTCAAATTCTTGCATCCATAATTAAAGAATACAATTCTTTCCTGCAGTCTGTTGTCTAGCATGTTTTTCCTTCATTGTAGTTACTAAGGCAATAACTTCCTCAAGCATTACGTTAACTGAAGTTTAGCCCGATCTTCACATTAATGCAGGTTCCCTCAACACACTCTGGAGTGCATTTCCACAGCTGCCTCCATAGGGACCTTCTCTTGGGTCTCATTGAGGGCTACTCCGAACACGATTCCAAAAAACATGTAAGGGAGCAGCTGCCGTCTGAGGCAGCTTTGATGAACAGGCTGGAAGTAAAAGGGAAACAGTTAAATGAAGAAGAACATTCTTCATTTACCCTTCCTAGTTTTCTACCACTGGGCTATGTTTCAAGAAGGTTCAGGACTCAGAAATAGATGATGTCTTATGAGAATGCAGAGTACAAGCTGTATATACAGTTTCATGTGTGTTGTGTAGGATCAAAAGCTACAAGCTAGTTTGCTCATTTTTTGAATTAATCAGCTGCAAATCTGCTTCTTTTAAGTGCATAAGCGTTCTATTCTTTCTAAGTATCAGCTTCCTATTGATATTAATGAGAATTACATGAGCTTAGTTATGGTGAAATTAATTTAGTCATAGAAAAACATTTTTCTGTTTTAAGTAATCTTGTTGTAATTTCCTAGGACATATGTGTCTTTTTTTTTTATCAGTAGAGGGGCCTGTGGTTTACACTAAAATTTGTTAAATACAGTATAGTATTTATCTCAGTGTACAACATGGTAAGGTACCCTACCTTACTGGAATGATCTCATCTTGAAGATTTCCTCCTACAGGAAGGAAAGATGTGGAGAGTTTTATTTGTTTTTCAGTAACTTATCTATTTCTATTGATTTTTAAAACTTTTTATCAAATTGTTATTGCCTGGATTTACAGTTCTTTAACCCTGAGCTTTATTTTCTCTGTAGACATGATAACTGTCTTAATTATTCAAGAGGCTCAGACAACTTTCTACCAGTAGTTACCAGTACAATAATGTTCAAAATAAAGGTTGAAAAAAAAAAAAAAAAAAAGAAAAAAAAATGAAAAAGGCAAGATGCTTCCAAACACTAACCTTCCAAATGTTTCTTGCTTATTTAACATGGGAAATAGCATTCCCATGAAACCTACTTCGCACTAACAGCCAGGTGATTTCCTGATGCAAGTGGTCCACAGAGGGGAATATAGATCTTACATCCCCTCCTTTATGTACACATATATGATAATCTTCCATACAGTTCTTAATCAGAGGAAAACTCAGACAAAAATGCAGGACAAAAGTCTACTTTACTGCAGAGATTAAATGGTGAAGACATAGTTAATGGAACTTTATTTGTTAGTTCTGAGAAAGATTGCTACAGCAGACAAAAGACACACACCTATATATCATAGAGCAGTGCAACATCTAGCAAAATAAGAAAAAGGCTTGTTGCTGTAAGCTTCCTGGTAAAAATCCCTCTTAAATCACAATAAAAGACTCAATCCCTAGCATAATACTTTCTGAAAAGAAAAATATGGCCTGCCAGTATCCTGCCTTTAGCTAGGAGGTTGGGAAGATTTCATTCACTGTTTATCAGTGTTTATGTCCATGCCCTTTCTGTACAGATGGAAAATGTAGTGAAGCAGAAGCTATTTGGGGAATATAAGCAGGCTGGCAAAGGCTTACAGCAAGATATGAAAATAAAAGGCTCAGTCCTATTTGTCAGAAATGGCAATGCAAACTAGCTCCAAATCTGGGATGAACCCTTCATTTTTTTAAGTGTTCCTAGTTTTATTTTTGAAAAGTTACTGGTCTTGAATTTGTGTTAAATAAGAGCTGTTAATCAAATGGTTGTTTTATGCTTCAATTACATAGAGATGGATAGCTGACAAAGAAGGGGGAGAAATAAAACGTCAAATTACTGTGTCTGAAGGTTTGTTGAACCTTCACCACAGTGTTTATTGTGTCAGTGTCAGTGGTGGCTTCTATCATGCTTCTATCTGGCTCCTGGGCTAATAAATGAGCTTGATGTCTCCCTGGGGATTGACACAGTATGGCCTTGTATTGGAGAGGATATTTTGTTTTCTATTGAATACAGGATATCTCTACAGTCTTTCAGAAGTGTGTGTTTCAAAATATTGGAAACAAGAATTGGAATCATTAAACAAATGTATCCAAACATGCTTAGGTACTTTTCCTCAAAGACTAGCCAAATAACAGATCCACAAAACACAGAGAAGAAACCCCTCAGACACCTCTGTACGGGTCTATAGTCTTGAAGCTCATGCTTGGTGCAAGCAGATAAGATTGACAACAAACAAGCAAGGAAGGAAAGGAAATTTATGGACATGCTGTCATCCCCAGGGTATTAACTTCTCTGGGATCTGCCTTAATCTTTGACTCCTCCTATATAATAATATAGTAATAATTATATTATTGCTGGAAACCATGCCCACTGCACTGTAGTGATGGTCTAGGACTGCTCATTTCCAGATTTAATTTGTCTATTCACTCCATGTTTGTCTAAATCTGCCTATTTAAGAGTGACGGCCTCTGTCCCTAGCACAGTATTCTCATCTGCTTAACAAAAGAAAAGGGTTGAGATGAAGTAGTTAAAGTAGTTATCTTATTGCTGTTTAGTTTAACACAAGATGAAATGCAGATTAAACACTGAGAGCAAAACCCCTGCTTAAGGACAATCACTCTGGAGCACTTTAAGCCCTTCACAGATAAATTAAAAAGTCATGACAGATATTTTTTTATCTGCCCCTTTTCCTTACTGATTCCACAAAAAGGTTGGTTTTAGAGGTAAGGAAAAGTTTTTAGATTGCCTTATCTGTCCCATTCCAGGCTTGGACTATGTTCACTGGTATTATGCCAGTTTTCTAGCCACCTCCAGAGCAGCAGCTTATTTTTTCTCTTTGTCAAGGATACCGCTCTATTGGCAAGAATAGTATGAAAAAAAAAAAAATAATAAAATAAAAATACTGCAGTATTTTCTATGGAGACCAGCCAGGAGAAAAAAAAAAAAAAAAAAAATTAAATTAAAAAAATGAGACTGAGAGGAGAGACAAAGAAGGAAATAATGAAATAGAAAAGAAAGAATAAAGACATGAAGAAGCAAAATTATCAGGGAAAATAGCAGAAACCCAAAAGGAAAAACAAAATCTTAAAATGCATGTTATTGGTAAAAAAAAAAATATTTTTTTTTTTTTTTTAATCCTAAAATATTCATATGTTGGCACAAAATTGTCAGAAAGACAAGAAGATAAGAAGAACTTGTCATCCTTTTTTTTTTTGGTCCTTAGTACTTTCCTGACTTTCACCAATTAAATTCTATTATTCTATTCTTCGCCCCACTTTTTTTTTTTTTCTTACCGACTTTTTTTTTTTTTTTTTTCCTAGCCAGGTAGCTTATGCAGTATTTTTACTAGATTATTGGAGCATCTTATTACTGTTTTGTTTGTTTGTTTGTTTGTTTGTTTTCCCATGGTGAATCAACTTTTATTATGTCTCAGTGCAGTGACTTACTCATTAGCACAATAGTGCTTTGTCTATTTAGTATTACATTCACTTTTAATACTTCTCTTTTAAGAGATTTTTTTTTTGTCCTGGTCAAAGAAGTGGAAAGTAATAATGGGAACTCAAAGACTGCACAAGGACAAAAGCAATAATGATTCATATTTCAAATGAAATAAGAATGACTGCTAACTTGCTTACCTTTGGATATCTGAAACAATAATAAAGTTTTCATTATTAATCTGGGAATAAAAGGACAGGGCAGCCAAGAATAGGCAATAATTCTGGACCAGATCTCTTCTGTAACAATATTAATTACTATAGAGGAGCATAGCTGTAATCCAAGTTTGTCAATATATGCAAAGACGTTATTAGGCACAGTAAAAATGTGGACATTAGCCAAGATTTTTGAGAGTAGTTTTCCAAGCCTTATTTCTCTTAAATGTCCCTAAGTTCTCTCTGCTTTGCTGAATTACATATGTTGTACTCCCACACACGGGAGTGACATTGTGGCCATGAAAATTCTGGTTATTCATAAAGAACTTTCTTTTTCTCTCAGCAAATTGAATGATAGGGTGGATGTTCTTTAATTTTGGCAATTGTAATTCCCAGAATATGTATAGGAATATTCTTCTGTTAAGAATTATTAGGTCATTGAGTCCAGTGGAGTGAAAATGGAAAAAAAAAGATGTTATAAACATTTTGTTCAGAAAATACTTCTCAATGTATGTGGAAGTCAAGAATTTGTATCATAAAGAATAAAAGGGAGACTCCGAAGAATAACCAATGTCCCAGAGCTGGATAGTGACTGGGAATTTGTTAGGTGAAAATTCCTAGGACATCACTTCTCATTGCTCGTTATTACAGGCAAACACATTAGCTAAGTCTTTTAGATTCATCTCATAGATAAATTCTCCAGTTCTCTTTCATGGCAATATCACATTGGCATCTTATCTTTTTCTTCTCACATGCCAGGAGTTATTTAACAGAAAAGAAAGTATTTCTACTACTCTGGCATTTCAACAGAAGAGTCCACTGTTTATAGAATAAATTCTTACTGTAAGTCCCTAAGTTTATGTCCTCCTATTTAACATTATTACTTTTCAGCTTTGCTTTAGCCTAAGGCTGGTTCTTTTATATGACATTCCAGCCCTTCTCTTGGCTGGAAATATTTCACATCTGATGTTCCCACATTTTGCAGCAAAAACTTGTGGAAGCACTATCAAAGTTTCAATACAATCAATATTTTTTTTCTAATACAGACAGGATTTATATATCGATTATTTTCTCCTGATTTCCTGATTGAGACTATGGCTTTTCATTTGTTTTCAATAATAGAGGTAAGTCAGCTAACAGAAAACTCAGTCTCACACATCAAGGTTAGTAGTTCTTTTCATGCCATCTTTCAAAAAATTTTCCTTATGTGTTTTATCACAATTGGTAAAAAAAGTCAAGATGAGATTGCCAAACAACTTTCTCACAATATATGGCCAGCCAAAAGAACATATGTTTCATACATTGCTCTTCTAGCTGAGAGAAGGAAATTTGTCACAACAGTGAGTACCACTCTCTCAGGTACTGGTGGGGAAGAAGCATGAATTAGCAGTTCTTAACAGTAGTCTTCAAGAAACACATTGACCTATAGGTGAAAAAATATGCCAGGTCCTTTCAATATACATGTAAATAGAATAAAATCCAAATAACATCATAAGCTTTCATTACTTATTAGCCTGCCTTGAATATCAGAAAAGTAAATCCCACTAAATCCCACATATGCCTGCAACCAGATGCAAAGATTGCAACAAGAGTATACAAGAGTATAGTAGAGTGTAGCACCTTTTTTATTAATATATATATATATATATTTTTTAATTTTCCCTCAGTGTTATTGCTTCTAGTATTGTCTTAACATTCTAGATTAAAACCTCTGAGGTAGTTTCGTTACTGGTAACTGTGAGAGTGGTGTTTCAAGTAGGAGAGCATAACTATTTAAATATCACGCTGTTTACAGCTGCATCAAACACATTCAGGTAAACTACTCTAGTGGTGGAAGTCCTGATAGCCATTACGACTTGCAACATTTATGCTCCATTCTAAATGCTGAATGGAGTCCTCAGGACAAAGCTGAAATGTTCAGGCTGTTGCTTAGATACTACTTGCACAGGCTTCATATGAAAAATTTACTTATGCAGGCAAATAAATAGATAAGAGTTAATAGGCTGAACCTGCAATGGACAAATACAAATCACTGTTTTTACAATATATTTGGATTGGAAGAAACAAATGTGGAATACATAGAGGACTTGCACAGTGCAAAATGAAAATAACTGTGCTTTGCTGGGATATGTCCTCCATGCACAGATATTTGAGGCCAATTTGTCTTAATGAAAAGAAGTTACAGTGAGAAATTACATGAATTTGAGTCACAGTTCATCTATGGGTATTCTTTCTGTAATAGGATACTTGAATATTGGTTTTGTTTGCCTATGCAGGAGTATCTTACCATTTGGGACCTTGCAGATCAAAACCTATATCATATCCTGAAATTTTAAAATCACCTTAGTCGCATACATGATTAGCTTTATTTCCTACCCCAGAGGAGTTAAATTTGCAATGGTTCACATATTGTATTCAGCATACACAAATTATATCTAGTGAAAACTACTTTACTAAAAATAGTTGTTGCTCTGCATAAGTATTAGATTGGTTCCTGCTATACCATTTCGTCAGTAGAAAAACAAACAAACAAACAAAACCCCAACAAATTCTGATATGTGTTCTGCTTTACTAATATAATATTTGTTTTTTGGGGGGGGCACCAATAATTACTGACTCAGAGCAACATACTGAACAAAAAAGGCTCTGTGTAAAAGCTGACAGTTACAACATCACAATAGCAGAGCATGATGTAGTTATGGTGACACACACTATTCTTGTGATACGCTCTACAAACTATATAGGATTTTTGAGTAATTCTATTTTGTTCTATTGAGCAAAATGAAATGACTACACAAATTATTGCATTTTGTCTTTTGTTATATTTTTTGTTAATCCCCTGCAGGATAAGTATTTGTCTTCATAGGCTTTGCATTAAGAAAAACATTGTGAAAGTAGCAGAAGCAAAGAATTCAATACCCAGATTATACTGGCTGAAAGAATAGACAGACAAATAATTTTGAGTGATAAAAAGTTATGTATTCTAAGACACTATTCAAAATCTTCCAAATTTTCTCTCTTTGAACTAGCTTTTAAGTGTTTATATGGATCTGCCTTAAGGATTTTATATGCATATATATATATATATATCAGTTTTTTGTGAATTTTATATGATTACTACAAAAATTTTAAAAATCAGTCAAGGTATTTAAAATGACAAATCAATCTAATAGATTACTTACTCCACATTACTTGTACTTTCCATCAATTTCCACTACAAAAGCATATAAACTATCTCTAATGTACCACTTCTGCTGCAACTTCCAGATAAATACTTACATATATATGCCATTTTTTATATTTCCGAACCTGACTCATACCTGGTAGTGAAAAGGAGCAGAGTAACTACTGACAGAAGCACCTGTCTTTAAAATACTTTTATAAACAGTTAGTATAACAGGGATGACATTCTTTACATTATATACTATCTCTATATAGTTATCCCACGGTAGATTATCACTTTCCAGATATGGGTTTTGGTGAGAGACACTGAATTTTAATGACTGATTTCAATGTTTACTTCTATGAAATAAGCCATGTTCAAATATTATCAGTATAAATATCCTTAGAAAAAAAGAACTTAATCTTCTCACCTGGAATCACATCTCAGCAGAGGTGATCAGTTTTTTTTGGTTTTCTTTTTCTCTAAAGGAAAATAACCTTATTAAATATAATATTTTTATAAAATATGTTTGATTATTTTTTCCTCAACTTTTCCTTAAAGGATGAAGTGTTGGTTCGTTTTCTGTCTACAGAAACATGTGATTATTTAAAATCTATTTTCCATTTAAAACCAAGCAAAATTAGCCCAAATGCTTAAATATCCAGAAAACAAGGAGACCTGAACCATTTAATTACTTCTTTTGAAAATTTATAATCAAAAAGAGGAAAGTCATGTTATAAACTTCCCAGTATGAATCAAAATCTATTCCTCAGTTCCATTCCCCTGTATAGGACCACACTTTCCTTTCCTTAGAGGAAATGCCACCTTGTCACAGATGACAAAGAGATTGGTGGATGCCTATACAGAAAACTAGTTGACAAGCCACAGCTATTTGATGCTTGTAGGTTTTTCAGAATAGGGTGTAATGCATTCATTTCCTGAAAAAGCTTGCTGAATGGGAGCAGGTAAATGGGAGGAAAAAGTCTACTCAGCCTTAAGGCCACACTCTGCGTGCCCGAGAACCGATGTGCCATGCAGATCCCTGACGTTCAGGTCAGGTACCCAGCAGGGTACTTGGCATCTCCTCTTGGCCCATGGCCACAGAAACCAAGGTGTGCAGATGCAGGGGATATATGCTCAGGTCTTGTTCTGGCAAAGAGTCTGAAAGCCTGGAGGTCATCCCTCACAGTGCAAGGGCTGGGCAGGATTCTTGTATCCCACACTGCAGACATTGCCTGATTTACCCATCTGAATCTTCATACTTCTGAACTTGTCCTTGCTAACTAGGGTCTGGTTCCTGTTGGATTAACTTTCCAGAAATGCTATAAGTGTATATTTACACCTTAATAAAAGGTGATAGAAAGAGATATCATTTCCTAACACAGTATTCCACTGTAGAAAGTACCAGCGTGGGGAAAAAGGACTTTGCAGAGGAATGTGTCATGACTTATGTCTCTTGGTATCTTGTTTTAGCAATGGTGTAGTACTACAATCTGATGGAGCTTTTGAACAAGTGCCTGAAGGAATCACACTATATACAACAGTGCTTTTTATTGACTTTTAGTCATATGTATTTTAATGTCTATATTTTAATACATTTAGTCAATGTATTTTAATGTCTCAGGATTAGGATAGGACTTGATTCCTTTCCATTTTTACCAGAAGTGATGCAATGGATAATATTGGAATAATCATAGATGTACTTTCATTCATAACTTATAATCAGTAAAGTCTAATTTTATGCACATACTGTTTACTGAACTGTACATTTAGAATTAATTAATGTTCAAATACAGTGTATGACAATTTCAGATAAGCCCTTGGAACAGAATATACTACATTCTGTCTCCCTCTAGTCAATCAGTGGAATTTCTTCCACTTTCCCTTCCTTTTCCCCTCCCCATTAAACATTACAGTTCACCAACAAAAGTAACATTCAGACATGTTCAGCTAATGTCCACAGTCATGTAGAAAATTGTAAGTACTGCTGTTTTCAATGACTAGCTGATGTTTGCACTAATAAATAGTGAATACAGAGCTGAAAATTTCAATATTATTATTCATTTTCTTTTTTATTACTACGGTTTATTGATTGATCAGCTGGTCTCAGGCAAGTTGGCTGGTTTCAGTGGCCCCAGTTTCTCAAGATGGTGTGGATCCTGAGATACACGTATAAGTCTGCTAGAAACATAGCAAAACAATAAGGTTTAATTCATCAGAGCATCATAGCTCTTGTTCTGACACTGAAGAACTTTGGTGATAGTTTCATCTTCAGAGGAAGATTGCTTTTGTTTCAGTCAAGAAAACTGTCATGTTATATATATATGTTAAAAAAATAATAAATAAATAAATAAATAAATAAATAAATAAACGTTTTTATTGGAGCCAATCAAATACAACAAAGAAAATTCACAATTTATTTATTTTTTTCCATTTGTTTTATTCATTGTGGCTAAGCCTGTGCTTATTTTTTTTTTACCTGAAAAAGTAGCTGTCCTTCAAAAGGGCATGAAATGGGCATGTAAAGCATTGCATGTTTTTAATTTATTGGAACAGTACCATCTATTTATTTGTTCATTCATTCATTATGCTCTCTAATGATCTTTACACTTATGAATAATGAAGTCACAGAAAACTGCAGTTCAGCAACAATATGTCATAATTTAAGTTTATGAGCTGCCCCTTTGAAATCACATATATTAGAGGGCAGAGTGAACAATTTGGAAACTCAGTCATGAACAACAACAACAACAACAATTTTTTATATAACTTATCTGCAGCACATTCATCAGCTAATGTAACTTACAACAGCAACACATATCCTAGAGTACTCAATATTCTGCACAAGGAAGAATGGAAACACATTTTTTTTTTGTAATTACAAAAAAGTATCCAAACAATATAACCACATATTTTATTTAGGTTATACATGACAAAACTATAAGAGAGTGGACCAGTAAATGACAATAGTGTTTCCTTCAGTTTTCAGCTAGCTGAACTCATTAATGCTTATTCTGTTGATGTTAAAAACCTTAAATTATATTCTATGAAAACATTTCAAAGACATAATTTGGTTAATTATCTACTGCTTTTCTACAGGAGAGGAGTGTTCAAACCACATGGCAGTACCTGGCAAGGTATTATCTCCAGGAGAGCTTTGACATGGTTGCTTGAAATGTCTCAATATATCTTTCAGTCAGTCTGTTTGTGGCAGGACAGTAAAGAGCTGATGTGACATGCTTGATATGATTTCTTCTGACAAATAATAGAAACTCTTTGAGCATGAATTGATTTCTATTGTCACGTACAATCTGTTCAGAAGCTCTCTGTCCTTGAAGAGAAGAATCTTAAGAATTCACCATCTGGGCTGAATTAGCTGAATACATATGGAATAATTCAAACCATTTACATTAGCCATCCACTACAAAAATATATGTATATACAGGATATATGCATGTATTCTACTAGTGATCCATGTAATTTTTTCTGGAATCCTCCTCATGGAGTTGTAGGAGCTACACTTGGACTTCTGAAGGGCATTCCTGCAGTCAGGGAAAACATTTTAGAGTGGCAGAGCACCAGGGCTAGAATGAATGCAAACACGCAGTCAATATGAGCAGCCAAAGTCAACAGCAGTAATCTTCCAAGCAGAGTTCAATGAGGACAGAGACAGCTGCTAATCTTTTCCTATTATTATTTAAGGGGTGAAAAAAAGGGAAAGAAAAAACTGAATATTTTTAAACAAATACAGCCTTCAGTTACTTTTTAAATTCTCCTGACTAACCTAAGAGGTTTTATGTCAATATGGACAAATCTGGAAAAGCCTTAGAAGTCAACAGTCTTTATAATATGATTATCTTCTATGTATGAATTATTACTCTTCCTTCATATGGAGAATCAACTTAAAGTAACTTTAAGTTCTTGTATCATGGCAGCTTTGAAACTTCTCATCTCTGGCAGAAACTTCCTGAAGGTTTATACATCAACATCTAAAAGTGCAGAGGAGGCAACATTTCTCCTGTGCTAACCAAGAATGACAGATAACCAAGTTCCTGCAAAGCACTGCTATTGTAGTAGGGACACCTTAAATCAATCTTCCAATGAGGAATACATATAAAATGTATTAGATTCACAACAGACTCTTGTTAGGGTACATATATGTGCATATGGCCAGCCCTGACACACAGCTACACTAAAAAAAATAACAACAGGAGAAATTATAAAATGCCGTAGAGAGCAACAAAAGGGTGCAATGTATATGCAGATATTTAATCCTGACTTGTGGCTGCACTAACAACACAGTGACATAAGAAGTAGCAGTAATGAGAAATATTATTGATTAGAAAAGAAGGTTACTAAATTAAAGCAATTGCTGATCAAGATAGAAATTACCAGTGCAAACATACCATAAACACTGAAGAGGTGTAAAGCACCAAAATTAGGAAGAACAGGAAAGAATAGAGACAGACTGTATATCTCAGAGATGATACAGGTAGTAAATGAAAACTCTTGGAAGAAAAAATAGATAGAGAGGGAATACAAGCAGAAATTTTCCATTTTACTAGCTGTACTGAGTACTTGTTGGGCAGCCTTCTGTTGATATGCTTGGAGAAGGAAAATAAAACCTTTATTGCTTTGATTGTATGTGTTTCTTTTTTTTTTTTTTTTTGTTAAGGGTATATATGAGGTATTTTCCCTAAGGTTAGTGAGAGAACACCTGGAGGGGGTGGATTAATCCTAATAGCTGTGGTATTTAACTTTCTGCAGAATCCGTATCTAGAGCTAGTCATCTAAGCTCCCTTATAAAATGAATGGGCTCACAAAGGCAAGCTTAACAAGCCATTCCTAAGTGCTGCGAAACACCTTATACTAAGCTGAATTCAGTATTCACTATGGATGCTACCTGCCAAAACTGGTTGTCACTTACCTGTGCTCAGAGTATTAGCATGGAGGTAGTATGCCACTTTTTTACTCAGTACTGTAATGGGAGAGGAGTAGTTTGGTTTCTTGCCTGAGTTAGATCCACATCTCCCACAGCATAAGAAGTTATATCATGTGGAAGACTCTTGTTTGTTTCCAATATACTTTGTATAAAATACTTACATAATTAATTTATGTTTGCAAATCTAGTGTAAACTACACTAAAATGTACTTTTATCATTTTTTCTCTTTCTGTGACAAAGAGCATGGTATAGCACTCAAAAAGTGAATAATCTTGGTGCAGCGGGAATATCTGACCCATTAATACTCTCTAGGCTAAAGCATGTTGCTGGTATTGATAACATGCAGGGTTAATTTCTGATGCAGAGATAATTTTGTACCTATGATTTTCAATGACTCTTCAAATTCTAGCCCTAGGAGCCTCCTTCTGCCTGCTTTCTGCAGGAGATAAATACTAACATCTGTAGCAGACTGGCCTCCTCCAGTGAGAAAAACATTAGATGTCCAGTCTGGGAATTTTACTGGGCCTCAGGCATAAGATACATGCTGAACTGCTCAGTGTTATCAAAGCTTAGTTTCTACAAAATGGATATCTGGAGTACTGTTACATATCCGAGACACCTTTATGTTTACGACTAAAGTTGCTTGGATAGCCTCACCAGAGTTATATGGAAATTCAGAATATATGTTTTGTATGTCCAAGCTTTACTGGCAAAACTCAAGCACATGCCTGTTTTTCATATGTTCAAAAGTTCCGTTTCTAATGTGAAAGACCCCACATGCCTTGTGTTGAGTATTGCTAACTTTTCATGGGGGTTCATCACTTTTAGGAATCTGCAGGAATTTTATAGCTTGCTGATTACAAATTAGCTTCTTGCAGACATTTTCTGAAACAGAGGCTGCTCACCCTTTGTTTTACAGTACAGAAGCTCAGCATATGCTGTTTACAGTTTTATGTTACCTTCAATATAATAAGGCCCAGGCGGGTGATATCTGCTTTAGAAGCATTGAGTTTTTCCACAACTTTGTGGTTTTAAGTAGTCTCTGATTGCTCTGCTGTGAAATTAGAGAAACAGCATACTTTGTACCAAACTCCATTTTAAGTTTTCCCCCTTCCACTTGTAAAGGGAACAAATAACACTTCATTTATTGTCTGCTAAATTAAACAGTTGTGGAATTGCTATAATGTTCCCAGTGGCTGCCATGTTGCTATCTACAAGCTGACAAAACTGAAGTCATCTCATAATGTCCTTCCGGGACGGTGGTTTGCTTTTTGTGTTGATCTGAACATTTTCTGTATATGTTACAGGTTTTGGTGCTTTTTTTCAATCAACAATCTTTTGTGTTGTATGACCACTTTCTACAAGAAAAGCAGGCAGTCTAATTTTATGTGTTCACTAAAATACTGTGAGACTCATTAAATCAGACCTTTTTAGATATCTCAGCAGACTGTCAGGCCCTCATTATAAATAGTTATGTATCATCTCATATGTTTACTTTTTTGACATTATTGGCAGTTTGGTACAAAAATATTGAGAATTATCTTGATGTTAGAAGGTGTATTCACAGCACATGCCCTATGAAGAGAGGTTGAGGGAGCAAAACTAGTTTAGACAGTCAAGGAGCAGTTTAAGGAGCAACCTAAGGGCAGCCTGCAGCTTTCTGAAGGACAGTTCATAGAATGGCTTGGGTTGGAAGGGACCATAAAGATCATCTGGTTTCACCCTCTCTGCCACAGGCAGAGACATCACCCACTAGATCAGGTTGCACAGGGCCTCATCCATCCTGGCCTTGAACATTTCCAGGGATGGGACATCCACAACTTCTCTGGGCAACCTGTTCCAGTGCCTCACCACCCTCTGAGAGAAGAACTTACAAACATGCTGAGCCAAACTCCTCAGCTGTGGTAGATGGCATAACAAGAGGCAATAGCCACAAATCATGGCTTGGGAGGTTCAGGTTGGACATCAGGAGATGGTGCAGTACTGGAACAGGTTGCCCATGAATGCTGCAGACATGCTTGGAAGAATTCAAGACCTGGCTGGACAAAGCCTTGGATGATATAGCCCTGGGGATAGCCACTCTTTGAGATATATATATATCATGATGATATAGTGCTGGGGATAGCCACTCTTTGAGGGGGAAGGTTGGACAACGTGCTCCTCTGTTTTTTCTTCCAGACAACATTTCTATGAGTCTGTTATGTGTTTCTGTCATTTCCTCTTCTTAGTTCAGTAGAAATGCATATAGAAAGCTGCTCTTACTCTACAAATGGATTATTACACTGAGTGTTAAAATAGTTTAACAGAACTGATTTTTATTTTTATTTTTATACAAAAAATAAGTACATAAATGAAGGGCAATGAGGATTCTGGTTATGTAGTAAAGCTTCAAACTGCTCTTCCATTTTGCATGTGGCAGGCATGGTGATCATGGAAAGGCAAAACTTACTGGGAGAAATCAAGGCTGGCATTCACCAAGACAGTAGAAATAATCAAAAGAAATAAATGTATTTTTTTTCCATGGAGTAAATGTATGTAATCTGTACGTTATAGTACTTGGGGAAGTGATTTTACAGGCATGATTTACAGGATCAGTAGTCAGACTTTATCTGTAATGTTTGTAAATCTTTTCATTGTTAGCCTACAAAAACAGCTTTAAGAGTAAATAAAGTTCTACTCCTTGATTCCCTTAAGGATACATACAGACTTGCTATAGATTAGACACCTCCAAGAGACCTTTCAGAGTGTCATCAAGGAAAACCTTTGGGATCTAAACAGAGTTCTTTGATGGATTCAAATACAGCCGCTGCACTAAATATGCATCTCATGAAGGGAAAGTTGGGTACTGAATAATGAATTCTGCCCAAGCCTCAAGCTCTGCTGGACTTCTCCCTATAACTTGCTGATGATTTGGTAGTACTGCACTAAAGAAATAGATTAGAAACTGACTGATCCTCTTCACAACAGTGACCTCAATTTTGTAGATGCTAAGAATCACAATCCAATCAAACAGTCTCCGTCTTTTTTTCATTAGAGACAAGCATTTTATTTTACTTCTGATTTGTATTTATTTCTTTCTTGAGAACGTCTTTAGATTCTAACACCAAATAAGACCATTTTCCCTGAGGTATATTGTGATTTCTCAGCTTGTGAAGGGAAAAAAGTTTACAGGAGGCTATGGCATCAGTTAATTTATTTACAAGAACTTGCTTCTACTGATTAATGTTTGTCTGAACCAGAAGGAATCTGCTTTCAAGTTTTTTCATTAAAAACGTGAAAGCAATTTTGCTATCACAAACTATTCTTTGTCAGGCATGTCACAGTTATTTTACACTCCAGAGAAAGTAAAAAACTCTTTTAACTCTTTTTTTTTTTTTTTTTTTTTTTTTTTTTCAGTTCTTAAGCCTAAATCCTACCATTACCCAGGTATTTGGTGTTGCCCAGACATCTCATGTCTTGATATTCCTAAGATCAATTCACTGATATTTTTTAATGACTTTACTCCAGATTTACTGTGGTGTAATTCCAAGTAAAATCTGATCTTTGCACTAGTTTTCCATCAATTGTGTTTAATATCATTCTTGGACTTGGAGGGAAGACTAATTCTCCTTACTGAAGGAACCTGTGGATGGGATTGTACATTCAACATTAGCCTGGAGGTCAGCCTACAGGATCAGTATTCCTTATTACTTTATATGACAATTTGGATTGACGGATTTACAAAAGGCAAAGGGCACAAGCTGAAACACAGGATGTCCAGTCTGAACTGAAAACACTTTTTTACTGTGCACGTGACTGAACACCGGCACAGGTTGCTCAGAGAGGCTGTGGAGACTCCCTCCTTGGAGATCTTCAAAAGCCAACCGGACGTGGTCCGAGGCAACCTGCTATGGGTGTCCCTGCTTGAGCAGGGAGTTGGACCAGATGGCTTCCAGAGGTCCTTGCCAACCTCAGCCATTCTGTTATTCTGTGACAGACAGTGTTGATGTAGTGGCTTCTCCAGAGTTACCAGAAAAACCTGATTTATATATAATGAAGATGCATCTCTCAGAATATATGGTGAGTGATGCATTGCTATCATATCATTTCTACTGTAAATATATATGACAATAAACAATACCACATGATCTGGTGTCTGTGTGCCCAGCCCAGCCACACTTGGTACTGCCCATACTCACCATGCTGTATCCACTTCTCTCCACCCCATGCTTTTCAAAAGACCTGGGACTGTGCTGCCTAAATGGCTTCCCAATGCCACCTGAGCAGTGGTGAGAAGAGACAGGAGGTGGCTGGCATTCTTCCTTGCTTCTCAGTCTGCTGTTGGCATATCACTCCCCAGAACGATGCCAAGAACTTCTTTTTTGGGGAGAAGCTAAAGTAGGGGGAAGGAGACCACTGGGCCTAGGAAGGACGAGAGCACAGTGGGGTGATAAGGGACTGCAGAAGAAGAGAAGGGATCGTGAAAAAATGATCACATTTCCTTTGTCCAGCAGCATCTTGTGTTTCTGACTACAGTATAACTGTCTCTCCTGATGGTTCATCTGAATGGCCCAGTGCTTAGCTCTGACTGGCCAAACTGCAAAACTTTGGCTCAGATTGCTGAGGAAATTCACTGTTGTGAGAAAGAGCTGTGAAGAAATCTGTAGCAGAGCCATGAGGAAAAACACAGAAAGATTATAAAATCCTAAAAGGAAATCCAAGGAGCTGGATGACAGCACCTGGAAACTGAGAAAGACTGTAGCCAGCAAGTCTCTTCAAGTGTCTTCTTGGGTGGTGAGCATGCATAGCATAGCAGCTCCCTAGCCATCTTATAGGGAAAAAAAAAAAGACAAAAAAAAAGGCCCCCCCCCCGGGGGGGGGGTGGGTGGGGGTGTGAAGCCAGATACATGCTGATCACAGCATCTCTTTGTGCAAGGCTAATGGTGCCTGAACAAAATGACCCAGTACGACAGGGTTACACAACCAGTCATCACCTGCATAAAAATCCTAAGGATCCCAGACTAACCACCTACCAGACTGATTAGCAAATGGAACAAAAAAGAGACACAAACTCCCCCCGCTCATTGCACACTTTTCCAGGGTTCATTTACTCCTAGTTGACAAGTTTTAACAATATTGGGATATGTGATGGTATCTATTATACTGGTTTTGGTGTACAGTTTATGAACATTTCAAATGGCATTCACCATCACTTCCAGGAATTTGTATAATCTCAATTTTCATAGCAAGCACTAAAAGCTCTGCCCTAACACCAGGAAATCTAGTGAAAGTATTTCTATTGACATTGATGGGTGATGGATCAGGATCCAAATGAGGTAGAAAACTATTTTCACTACTTGCTGTTTATTAGAAATTGATCTAAAGAACAGCAGACTTAAAAAGAAAATAATGAAAATATGCTACTCAGTTTAATTGCTTTGATGTTATAGAAGTATTTGCCTAGCATCAGATTAATTGGTATGAAAGAAACATTTTGGACTGACAGAAAATCTTATCTTTCATTTTCCTTGCTGCTTGATTGCAGCTCAAATTACTTAATAATGGAAAGCAACTTTATAAAATGCCACTGTATGAGAAAAGGGATAAGCAATATAATACAAGCACTCCTGTGATGAAGGCATTGAACTATTTCCCTGTGTTTGTATATATATATATATATATATATATATATATATATATATATATAAAGTATAGAGAATAGCACAATTTCCTCTTTTCAATACTTCCAAGTAATAAAAACTACACAGTGCTTTTTCAGTGATCCAAGTCAACTGAAATCTGAGACATAACAGCTTAAGTCAGATTTGTATTCCTGAAATTGAAAACAGCCCAGCTTTGTCATACTATTCTTTTTGGTCGTCTTACCTATTTGTGCCTATGCCTGCACAAAACTTGCTGTCCGCCAAGTGATATTTGTTGGTGTGGGGGTTTCTTTTGGTAAACATGGTCCAGTTAAGCACATGCTGAACACGAGTCAGCACTGTGCCCTGGCAGCCAAGCAGGCAAACTGCATTTTGGGGTGGATTAAAGACAGCTAAGCCAGCTGGTTCAAAAGAGGTTATTCTCCCACTGTATTTAGCACTGAATATTGCATGCAGTTCTGGGCTCCACAATATAAAAATGATATTAAGATACTTGAATGCATTCATAGGAAGGCAACAAAGCTAGCAGAAGGTCCGGAAGGCATGCCCTATGAGGAGAGGCCGAGGACACTTGGGTTGTCCAGCCTGGAGAAAAGGAGGATGATAGGCGGCCCTAAAAAGGAGGATGATAGGCTCTCTGCAATGTCCTCAGGAGGGGAAGAGGAGGTGGAGGTGCTGGACTCTGCTCCCTGATAACCAATGACAGGATGCATGGGAACAGCACAAAGATGGGCCAAGGCAGGGTCGAACTGGACAGTAGGAAATATTTATGTAATGTGAGGGTGATCAAATGCTGGAACAAGCTTTCTAGCAAGGTAGTTGATGCCCCATGCCTGTCAGCATTGAAGAGGCATTTGGACAATGCCTTCCTTAATATGCTTTAACTTTTGGTTAGCCCTGAATTGGTCAGACAGTTGGTCTGGATGATTTTTGTAGGTCCCTTCCAACTGAACTATTCTATTCCATTTTATTCTACTTTACTGAAGTAAAACAGGGTAGGATTTTCCAGGTCTTCCAAAGTTTTGATGACTGTTGAAACCCGAATTCCCCCTCAAATTTCCAGTACTCAGGTTGTGTTGCTGTTTGTTAAGATGAAATTGTGATTTGTATCTCTGTTTTGAACAAATAGGCAGACTCGTCAGGAAAACTGTTTCAGATGAAAACTTTCCACCAGATCTATCAAAAATCACGTGCATCTATTTGCTAAAATAGAGTATGCCCTGTCAAGGACAAAGAGAAGAAGATACTATAAATAGTTGGTAATAAACAGAATATCAACAGCATATGATGGATTAACTGTAGCAATGAGTTATTGCCGACCATGCACATTATCTTGTCACACTGGACTGCATAATAATAGTATTAGTGGATTTGGCTGCAAAGATATTTCTGGAACTCATTGAACTGATTATTACCTGCAGAAACAGACTGACTGATAGAGTTACAGATGTCTGATTTTTAAAAACACTATAGGCTATTTATAAAATCAAGCTCTTCATCAGTTTAGCTCAGAGCTACTGGTGGGGGTCACTTGAGCAATTTACCAAGTTCCATCTAACAAGGAGCAGTGTGCTAGATCCAGCTCAGCCAGCCAGTCTGGTGTTGTGATCTGTGTGCACAGCTGGAAGTCATCATTGCATTCAGTGACTGCAAACCAACAAGTCAGGAGACCTGCAAGACAGACTAAATTTACTACAATAAACCAGGTCACATCACAAGCTGGGGATGCTGGATGTCTGGGTAAGAGTCACTCAATAACTCTGACTTGGAGTCTGAAATTCAGAACTGATTTTTGTTGGAAGCCATTTCCTAACCCTTGGTTTTGTGGGACAGATAGCTAAGCCTTCCCACTGGCCAACATATACACAGGTTTGAATGCTGAATTTAATTTGATATAAACAACTCCAGTGTTCTCAGCTGTGTCCTATAGGACACACACCTCATGCCAATAAGCTGTGTAAACACTTCTTGTTTCTGCTGTAGTTTATGTCCCCCATGGTTTAGAATTAAGACACCCAAACTAGGACTGTGAGTTGCTCTCAACTTTTCTTCATATTTATTTTAACCTTGGTCCAGCTGTATTTTCCACTCTTCATGTTGATCCTTGGAGGATCACCAAAGGTAGAAAGAGGGGGACTCTGAGGTCTTGTTTTTGCTTCCTCACCCTAGGGAGATGTGGCCACTAGGAAGAAGCAAGGTGTTGCACAACAACAAGGGAAAAGGCAGAGAAGGAGGAAGAGAACATGGCAAACAGAAGAACATCCTGATGGCCTGAGGCTAGCCATCTGGTTCCAGCAGGCTAAGCAGGCAATTTGCCATTCACGATAAGGGCTGTTCCAGCTGAGAAGCAGACCATTGAGTATCAAAGCTGGGGGCCATCCGTCATGTGGAACTTGTGTCCCAGTGTAAAGATAACTTGTTAGTTTGGGAAATGGTTTTTCACTACTATTTTGTGAGAGCTGGGTTCAGGCTCCATCTGCTGAGTGCCTGGTAACCTTTAAGGAGCTAAGCTCTCCCCTCAGCATATTTGAGAAATGTGAAACTATCATTATCCTAGCTGAGGAATCACAAGACCAGATCCTGACGGATGCTTGTCTGTCAAGAAAATCAGCTGGATGCATCACTAAACACCTTTGGGATTCAAAGCCCAAATCACTGTCCAGTGTCCCATAGGAAATCCAGTGTGAGTTGAATTTCTGAGCACAGCCACAATCTATTGTGTTAACCACAATCCCTTTTCTCTTGCAGATAAAACCTTCCTCCCTAAACTCCTTGAGCTATTAAAAAAAAAAAAAAGTAAAAACTTGTACAAGAAATTTACATACACAGAATTTATATACAAACTGATGCCTATAGCTACACTTTGTTCAGATCATTCACATCTGAATGCATGCTATTGTATGCATTGGGATTTGTAGGCACACAGGAGGTTATTGTTGCCGTGCTTTGTATTTGCATTACAACTTTCTTTATATATACAGCACAGTTTTGTTAAGCAATCAGAACACAAATACCACTGGCATAGCTAGAAAACACTGAAGTACTCCAACAGCACAAAGTATGCAAACTGTGCAGTAAAACAGACAAATACTAACAAGATCATTAGTAACATACTGCAGTGATTACAGAGCAAAATGCTTTCTGGGGTGCACCAGTCAGGCAATACTTAGAGAAAGCTTTGCCATGTTTTAATGCAGTGTTACCATCAACTGTGCCCTGGTATCACAGTCATATTTTGCTAGTATAAGCTGTTGTGTATTTTCTGCTTTTACCTTGCCTAGCTATCATTCTTGATTAGCAATTAAGCACTACATAATAACGGTAAGGATGAAAATAATAGTTATAAACATAAGAATCATAGTCTCAAAGCTCTGGCTCAGTATCCCATTTCTGACAGTGGCCAAAAGTATGTTTTTTAGCAAAGAATGAGAGAAAGTGGGCATGCGTGGAATGACTCTTCCCCAGCAATCAGTATTACATATGTCAAATCTGAAACTAGATTCTCTAGTTGTCTTCTAGTGGCTTCAGTTGCATCATCTTCTCTGTTGTAACTTAATGACTCAAAACCAGAAAACCAGGAGATTGTTACTGTGCTTTTAGCATCTGTGCCAGTACATAAATATTTGTACATAAAAGAAATCCACTGCCCAGAATATGACACCTACCATTCAAAAGATAGGTGCATATATCTTCAGTACAGTCATTTGAAAGATCTACTGAGAGAGAAATTAAATTTCCTATTGAAATTCACTCTGTTGTATTATGGTGTCAGAAATGTTGTCAGTCCTTCTTTGTGGTAGAGGATTTGTCAAATCTATTATTGTTCAGCTTCTATAGTGGTTAGAAAGTTCATTTTTAAATAGTGAAATAGGAAAACGTTTTTCTTTCTGCTTGATCATATAAGGCATGCAATACTTCATCTGGTGGTCCCAGACATAGGACCTGTAAGGGCTGTAGTCATGTCAAGAACTTAGCTCTTTGGTAAGCCACAGACATAGCACAGGAGCTGAACTGCTGTACATACACATATCGTCTGGCTAAGAGCAGCAGGGAGAGAGAACACAGGTATGCTCTATCTTAGCAAAAATGTCTCTGCTCTCTGCTTTATTCACCACACCCAGGTTGTGGCTCTGATGGACACTTATATGGAGGAGATCCTTGCTGCACCTCAGGGTATACTCAGCAACTGATCTTAGCAAGTGATTTGAGCCTCCACCTCTGCAGCAGGACGTGGTTAATAATCAGACCAGTGTGCTGGAAAGAGACAATAAAGTATATAGGCAATGGTGATGGTGAAGCAAAGTGCTCTTTTAAACATATCACCTCAGTGTCTGCCATTAGAAATTCATGCGTCTCCAGGGTGAATTTCTCTTTTGAGAAGTGGTCCTTTTTACAAGGCAGGAAGCATTAGGTATGCTCATATCTCAGTCAAAGGGTTTCCTACGCAGTGCCAACAGTTACTCAGCAGCACTCATTATGCAGGTGAGATGTATCGCAGTGCTGCTACTCTGCAACACTCTGCAGATCTCTATGCACCATGTGCACAATGTCTTAAATATAAGCAAATTTATGCTGCACTCATCCTTTCTGTGGTTATTAGTGTCATTTAGTATCATCTTCCTCCAGCAAATTGACTCACCAAGCAAAATGCACAAGTGCACTCTAAAGTGGATCACATTATCACGCCTACTTCTTCTGAAGAGCCAAGTACCATTACTACTTTTCACAAGGAATAACTGCCTAAACTATTTCACATTCTGCAGCGCATCAATAGCATACTTCCTCCATTCCGTTAGCAATTCAGAAGAGCGATTGAACAGTAATGCACAACTATCATATTGTTCTACAATGGGGAGATAAAATCTAATGCATCACTTTATGCCTCTTATATGTTAGGATGTTCTTTTCTGGAGCCTTTTCATCTAGATATGCAATTGTGTCATTCCTAAGGTCCTGACTGTATTTGGGGCTTCAAGAAGGTATTCTATTGAAAATACTACTTTTATTCATAAAACACATTAGAGGTTTATCTCTCAATACTGCTTTTGAGATGACATATAATGCTAACTGCACAGTTAATTTCACTGAAAGTAGACCAAAAGGACTAATGGTGGTCAAGTGCTAATGGGGTATTTTTTTTTTTTTCCAGAAATGTTCTCATATTACTCACTAGCACTACTTCTTCCTCTGTGTGCTTTATTTTCTAGAAGGGAAGCAGAGCACCAATGAAATACAGCATGGATCCAGACTGTTGAATGCTTAAGACTATGACTAAAACAATAAACTTGAAACCAGAAGACATGAAAGCTAAATTCAGAAACAAGCCGAAATTTGGGATAAAAGGTATAGGAGGGAGAGGAGCTAAGGGTCGGAAGTGAGAGCAAACAATTTACTAAGCTGTAAAGCAAAGCCAGAGCCCAGCCAGAATCTGTATCATACATTTAGAGCTGAAACAAAAAGCAGCTGGTACTTGAGTAAGACAAGCTGGGACCACTCAATGTCCAGGGATGAGTGTTAAATAAATTGGAATAAAACAAAGGCAGTGTTTTAGCCAGGGATCAGATTTCACAGCCACACATGGGGATAGCTTCCTATGCTTGATTGCTACAGCTGTCTCTACCCAGAATTACACGTGGGTCATTAGTCTCCTGGGAGACTGACTGTGGTAACCCAGTGACTCCTTGCTCCTTGATTGCTCAGGAGTGCTTGTCGAGAGGCTGTCAGGAAAATCACCAAAGTACACACTCGAGCTCCACTCTCAGTGACTTTCAGCAAGACTGACCTTTGTGCATCTGAAAATCTACCCCTTGCTCTCTGCAAAGTGGTGGTGACTTTGCATAAGGTCTGTTTACAGTTGTGCATGTTTGGTGTTTCTGTGGCCTCCTCACTCATTACCACTGCACTGAATATCATGCCAAAAGAAGAGCAATAAATATATATTTCTTTCAATTGTAACTAAAGTGCTACCGCAGCAGAGGGCATGTGTTGTCCAAGGTCTTTATTATGCAACTGTATGCAGATTACTGTGAATTGCATCATTCATCTAGTTTGGCAGTGCAGCACCAAGGTCACCAGGCATTTTTAAGTTAACATTGAAACCATAAGTCTAATAAATGCTCTTGGTAATCACAGCAAACATATTATCATTGTTACAGATGTTACCCTTTCAAAATTGCTTGGCAAACATGACTAAAACGTAGCCCTTGTGTATGCTCTGACCTCTCTTAAAAATGCACTATCAGGAACCTGGAGCAGGTGAGATTGTTTAACCAGACAAGTCGTGGCCTACAGCTAGAAAATCAGTACTGCTAACAGCACTGTTGCAGTTTGCTTAGAATGAACATGCAGGCAGCTAAATTAGCATGGAATCAGTGAAGGGCAAATTTTGACAGGGAACAGATTTTGAAAAGGAACATATCCATTAGTAATGCCAATACAGGTAGAAGTCAGTTTCATATTACAATGATCTATTCAGATTGACATTAGCTATCCAGTTTATTTTTGTAGACTTTATATAACAGTAGCTCATTCCTTGCCAATCCAGTGACTTTTCATTATCTGTCAGAAAATGCACTAACCACCAAATGCATCATGTCACTGTGAGCTTTGCCATTATGTGTAGTGACTCTCCGTAAGTCTCCATAAGATGCTGCAACCACTGATTTCTTTGAAAGGATGTACATCATCTTCCAGGCCAGGCCACTAGATCGCTCCTGTTATGACCTCAGAAGTGGTGTCCAGAACTTGCTGCAGCTTCACTGCCTTGCAACCTATCATATATATGCATATATTTTGCTATCAGGCATGAACAAACCCATAGCAGCTTGACCACTAAATATGCTCCTGACAATAGGGGAGGAAAAGGAAATTCAAAGCAGACACAATTTATTGAATTTTGCCTTCACTCATATCCATTATGGATATGAATAAAGGTCAGTAATTCAACATTACTGCAAAATTCACTTAAGCTCATTCAGTGGACAGAAAATGCCATCATCTAAAGACTGTTGTTTAGCAAGGGACTAAAATAAACATGGTGGCAAGAGAGGTCTAGGACAAGACACAGCTATCATGTCTCATTCTCAAATGACATATTCAATGCAGTCATGAAATCTGTTTCACTGCTTTTTTATATAATCCTGTGGCTTCCATGCTAAAAACAACAGAAAACATTTCCCTTTGTTAAGGGCACTATTTCACCAAGACACGCAGCATGTGCCCAATTTACTGTGTCAGCAGCTTTCAATCCTCAATTCAGTTCACCAACAGTTAAACTATTCTAGGCCTGTGTTATAACCTTTTAAAGATGACATCTGACAAGATGATTTTTGATAAATAGTAGGACCTTTTTACTACTAACCTGGGCCTTGGCTTGCCAAGGAGACCAGTTCTCTGGATGCAACCTGATGATTTGTCAGATGTGACTGTTCAGATACCCATTTTATCATCACTGCATACTCTGAGCCAATGCTACAGTCTCCCCTCACTCACAATATGCTCACTTTAATACTCTCCTGCATTTTGTCACAATACAACAGCAAAATGTTTAGACTACAGCAAAATGCTGCAGGCTAGTTTCTGAGGGTGACCTTGAAGACATCTGGCACACAGCAAATGTGGTGGAAGACAGGCAAATACTTTGTCCTCTGTACCACCATTCAAGAAAAAAACAAAACAAAACAAAACTCTAAGTTACTACACATTTTTTGTGCAAATACACATTCAGAATTGAACTTTCATGTGCATGCTGAGGAGAATCAAAAACCCATAGACAGATCAGCAACTTTTCCCCTCCAAAACTGTATTTCTTTTCTTTTTTCTTTGAAGCTTATGTTTAAGTCTTCTGTTTTTGTAACTCTTCAGGGTGGGAAGCATGAATTAAAAATCAGTCTTTGACCCATTACTATTTTATAATCCTCTCTTTGGCAAGTTGAAAGCAATAGCTTGCCAGGCTTGTATTTAAATTTTCATGGAATGATGTGAGGGAGTGAAATACGAAGGCCTAGACAAGGTACAGAAAAGCTAGGTGGCAGTGGGAAGGCCACCTAGAGATTGTGTTACTAAACATATATGTTTTTAACTGGTATTATTTGAGATCAAAATAACATTTATTTTAGAGGAAGTAACAGCTTGTAATAGTGACCATAATATTTTTAGATTGAGGAACCACAGGAATACTGGGGCTAAAAGCAGCACCATGGCTGTATTCAACTTCAGAAAGGTGAAGTATATTAAAAAGAGGATTCTTGTTTAAAATAAGTCAAAGGAGAATAGCTAAGAGAGTTATATCCTCACAGGTTCCTCATGGGTGGAACAGAGACCCCTGAAGGACACCATGCTGGGAGGTAGCACCAGTGCATATCACTTGGTGGAAATATGTTGGAAAAAGGTAAAAGAAAATCAGCATGGCTAACAAGTAAAGCCAGGGAAATAATTAAAATTAAGAAGCTAGCATGTGAAATGAGGTAAATGCATCTCGGTGATGGAAAGAAAAATGTTATAAATCCTGAGAGAATAAATAACAATCAACACTATAACTAGACTAGCATTTGCTTTGTAAATATAGTGGGAAATTTTCAAGGTGCTCATTTTCTTTGTAAGTAATTTGACCCGTCTATGACATCAAAACACAAAATGATAGCTTGATTCCCTGGTTCTCCTGCCATTCATATTATGCAGATTGGGATGAAAATGAATATAAAGTGCTGTAGAACAGAGACATTTTATACTTGTTTTAGTCTGTATGGATGGTAATATGAAGCGTGGAACAAAAGTGGATCTAAATGTTTCTCAACAATCTTTTCTGATCTCCAGAAGTGAAGCCATATCAATCCTTTCCTATTCAGACATACGAATGCTATTAGTGCATGGTAAATCAAACTGTCTGATTTTATAACCATACCCTCGAGTCATTTGATGTGTTTTTCTGCACCTCATTAGTGGCAAATTTACTCCCTAATGCAGCAGGGCCAAATCTGTCATGTTCATAAATGCTGATCTTCCAAATTCGTGAAGTTCCCATTTATGTACAGCTAGATCCTGTGTAGTTATATACAGTTTGCTAGGATATATCCACAGTTTGCCAGGGTTATACATCCAGCATTTCTTCTCCACACCTGTGTTCCTAGCTTTGCAACAAAGACATAGATAAATGCTACAAATCTTTTTCTATAAATAAGCTGTGAGTTTTAAGGATTGGCTAAGTAGACATTACCTTTTTTTACTTCTTAAGACCACTTGTATGAATTAGTTCCACTGGAGTTTAGTACAATTAATTCCAAAAAGGTTTCCACAAGTGCTCTTAAAAAAAAAAAAAAGTGAGCAATGGGAAATATTTTTTACCAAAGGCACTTTCAATTCAGAAACAGAATCACTAGTGTGAGGACAAACTGATTATCTAACTTACCTCTGACCTGAAAAGAATGAAAAAAATTAGGAAGAGAGCTCTTTCCACATATTATTGAGCAGCTTCTTCATGTTAAGCTTCTGTGTAAGTGCTTTTGCAGTACCAGGACTCTTACTGAATCATTGGTCCTCTGTCTAGAAAGAGAAATATTTTGCAGGCATTTCACTTAACAGCTCTAAATTGGAGAATAATTAAAATCATAAAAATATTAGTCAAGAGAGAAGACACACTAAAACACTGATGAAATAGTCTGCTGCCATTTATTTCCTTCATACTTCCCTTTATTTCATCAATTTCTTTTCCCTAGCCCTTTCTACAGCTACATTCATTTTCTCTACCACCGCCTGCTGGATTTTGCACTTGTTATGACTGCACTCACATCTCTGTTTCCCCTGGATAGCTTGATACTTCTACTATTATATTTTGAAACATCATCCTGTGCATTCTGTGCTTGATTGCTATTATAAAAATGTTGGGTTCCAGTATCACTAAAAGCAGCAAATATATCGGGGGAGTGGGGGGGGGGGGGGGGGGGGGGGGGGACACGATAATATTGTGGAGGTTTGTATTTTGCTTTCTTAAATACCTTTCTGCCTTTCATGAGACATTTTTAGGAGCTGCATTTGCTTTGTGCGGTGCTTTTCTGCAGTGACAGCAGGCGGTGGTTTAGTGGCAATTCTAAAATGTAACATTACTGTACATTAAAAACAGTACAATAATGTTTTGGACAGCAACACCTCTTAAAAATAAAACAAGATGACATTCCTAGTTTCCTTCCTCTGTTGTAGCAACCTGTTCTTCCTGTTGCTTGGACAATCCTTCAACATCACAAAGCAGAGCCACTCACTCTTCTGTTAAAAATAAAAATAATAAAAAACACATAAATTCAGTAACATTATTAGTAATCATATAAGCTGTTTTCTCTCTCTCTTTTTTTTTTTCTTTCTTTCTTTGGGAAATAAATGTGTATTTTCACTTGATTTACTAAGTCCATTAAATATTTGGATTTTTGCTTCCAGTTACTCTCTGCTCAATGCATTAGATATATTAAACACTCAGAAGACAATATATTTTTAAAAATTAACATTTATTTGTTTGCTCATAGTACCTTCTCAATACAAATGTTTTTCTCTACACTGTAAGATTTTCAAAACATCAGCAATGTAGTCATCTACCTGTTACTTGTATTTTATTATTATTTTATTACAAGCCATTAGGTAAAAACAAGGTAAGTTGTGCAATCTAATTTTGTTAATAGAACTTAATGCAATTCTAGTCAATCTAAAAATAAGTAAATAACCTCTTACCCCTCCAACAACCATAAACAAACTGTAATAAGGCTATCAGAAAATACACTTCAGAAAACCGCCAGAAGTGCAAAGAGTCCATACAGTAAAGCACATGGGTATGCAATAAGAAGCTGCTGTCCTTCCATGGCCAAAGCAGAGGTAAAAATTTTGGACGCTGACAAACTGCACCATCCAATAATAAACAGGGCTAACAAAGTTCCCAGGGTCCCCCTAGAAAATAAAATAACAATAAAAAAAGAGTACAATTGTTAGCACATGTAGCATCAAATCTTACCAAACTTAGAAACAAAAGCTCACATCTTGCAACTCATTACTGGTAAGGCGCAGGCAGTGGCAGAACCAAGGACTGACTGACATAACAAAAGTCCAATCAGAAAAACAAATTAAAATATTAACAGGTAATTTCTTCAGTGTGGATAAGAATAGCAGCTTCATCAGTCATGCTGCTGGAAGGAGAAGTGTATTTCCAGGTAAATCTTCTGTGGCTCCAACAGAGCTAAAGATCTTTTTTAAGTTAGCCAAAATCTTATTGCAGCCAAAAATCATCAAGCAGAATTTGTTAGGATTTATAATGACACTACAAACCTAATCTTCTACCGGCAGCCTAGTGACCTGGAGGCAATGTATTTTTGTAATATGTGTCAAAAGTTTGAAGCGTGCCTCAGACTCTGAGGAGCAGCAGTGTGGCTCTTAAAGACTTACATCCTGACTGACCATATAGAAGGTGTCAACTGGCTCCCAGGAGAGAGTCCACCTGGTCTTTTGCTCATGAAGAAATCCTTCTCCACACTGTGGCTTTCCACACTGCCCTTCAGTGACAGCTGAGCTATTTTGAAGTTAAATTTTGCTGCTTTTCAGGTGCAGAGTGGCCAGAAAAACTGATGATTATGAGGCTGTGGTCAAAAGCCCACTGACAAATTCATGCAGATTATAAAGAGCTCACTATTAAACCCTGTAGGAACAAGACTATGCCAATAAATAATGTTTCACATATGCTTTATTTGCACTCTGTATTTGCAGACTGCTTCTGTAAAATGCATGAGCTCATGCGTGTAACATGCTGCTGAAGTGCATAATGAGATCTGCTGCATTACGCACGTTCACTGTGTCAATCTCAAGGACCTTCAGAATGAATGAACCTTTGCCACTTGCTAAATGATTTCCTGGTGCTCTGCTCTTTCAAACCATCAGCAAAACAGAAGCAGAAGTGAGAAACAGACTACATATACCTACTTAGGCTCATTTATCAAAAATAATCTCCACTAATCTTGTTATTGCATCTAAACCATGATGAGTAAAGCTCTCCATATTTAAGTGCCTCAGTTTACTTAATGCAGTGGCATCACATAAAATCATACTTAATTTATTGGCAATACAGCTGCCAGGCCAATAAGGTACTTGGTGTTCTCAGCTCTTGTGACTTTGTGGGAGAAAGGAGAGAACTGATTTTAAGATGACTCAGCACTTCATTGCAACTTCAACCCATTAAAAATAAAACATTAAATACTGTGTGATTTAATATTCTCAGTTGAAGTGTTCCTTTAAGCTTGTACAGTGGTATTCAGGGAAATTACACCAGGCCCTGTGAACCAAGCCTCTGCTCCAAATAGAGATTCTACAGTGCTCACTTAAACATCCAGCCGGAAATTCAGAGCTGGTATGGATGGCTCTGTGAGCAGGCACCCATGGCGGCAGAGGGTTAGGATGTAACACGAACAAGCTGTCCAATGATAATTTTCAGCTAGTATAATGTCTGTTTATGGGGCCTCTCATGAGAGGCCTCTCATGGTTTATTCCAGGACTAACAGTGAGCAGGATGGAAAGGTGACATAAAATAATTTTGCAGCCAAGAGACATGTCTGTGCACTTATATATTCATTCCTTGATCTAACAGTGATTTAACTGCTAGTAGGAATGGTCTAACTTTAGCAGAGAGCATGTGTCTGGTGTGTCCATGACGCTCAAACCCTCATGCATGGGAGAGAGGCAAGAAGGAGGTGTTGTGCTCACAGTGACCAAGAGGACTGAGGGTGTACTGACATGAAGGTTGAGTTGGGATGGGCAGACATAAGTGGTGCCTCTCCACTTCTCTCTCTCACAACTTCCAGATGTGGTCACCACATGGGTCCTTTACATCAGCTGGGTCTAAGAATTCCTTTCGCCTGTTTTACACTCACCTCTTTCACTGTTTAGTCAAGGAGATGCCATGGCTAGTCTGTTCATGGATTCACTAGTGAATACTTACTTTTTTTTTTTTTTTTTTTTTTTTTTTTCCGGGGTAAAAAAAAAAAAAACTGCTGATATTTCTCCTCAAAAGGTGGCCTAATCAGCTTGGGCTCTGACATGATACGAGAACAGATGGGCACAAGGAAAGCTTTGAGGCAGTCTGTTTCTGCACAAGTAGGAACAAGAGAACTGGTCTTCTATTTGGTGCCATTCAACAACCAACATATTTCATTTTTTTTTGCTGCATTCCTATTTAACACTGAAATAGCTAATTGTGAATACCACAATTGTTGCATTAATATATGTCTTTGCATTTGATATGCATGTTATCTTAGATATATTTCTTGTGAAAACAGATTGAAGTTATTCAATTCTTTACAATATGAAATTGACAAAATAACATTCTTACAAATATTAGGAAAAAAATCATGAATGTATTGCTGCATCTCCTTTGTCATTTTAAATAACTTTTAAAATTAAAAATAACGAGACATATTGGATTTAAAAGTTGCCAATTGATTTTAATAGCCTTTTTGTAATAGATAACCTCAGTACTTGCTGTGTTCAAGCAGTTTTAAATAGTGAATGAGAAAGGACTGCAGAATCCTAAACATCCTAAAACAACCCCTAAACATTATCAATTCATTTCAGAAATAATGGTTTAATTTTGTAAAGCCTACCTCAGTACACTATTTATAGATTTTCAAAAGATGTGTTTTCTCTAAATTCACAGCATTTTATAAGCATACAGTCATGCTTGGGAATTCCTTGTATAGACAACAGTACCCTGTGCAGTTCTAACAGCTGGTTTCAAGTTAGCCCCATCTGTCCTATGATTACATATCAACACCTTTTATTCAGGTGGATTATTAAACAGGTTAATCAAGCAAATATGGGGAGTGTAGGAGAACAGAGAATGAGTAGCTTCTTCGGTGTCACTGTTGTTCATCTTGTCAAGGACAGCTCAGAAACACTTGAATACACGGAATATGTTCAGGCTAACCCATTGTAGCACTGCAGAAATATGCAACAAGGATTGTGCTAAAATCCTGATACCACTATATAATTTCTTTAAAAAATAAACACGTACATAAAATTGCTGCTTTACCACATAAAACAAACAGGGTCACTTTCTTGCTCATCAACTGGTAAGTCCCATATTTTGCAGATTGGAAGGTTTAAAATGTGTTCAGAAAGACTGAGGAGGGAAACCATTATTAACTATGTGTTAACTATGAATAAAAAGCACTGCTCAAAGCCTTCAGGCAAGACCTGGAGCTTCCTTGTACTTTGCTGTATGTGAACAAGGAGGTCAACAATCTGTATCTCAAGAGGTTTACAGAATGAGAAGAAAGGAAAGGCTTGCATGCAAATTTCCTAACTCATACGTATATTACTGAGAAGTCCTCCACACACACACACATACACAAATACATACAACACCGTATTTTTTTTCAAAGCAATTACATCATTACTATTATGACTATTATATCTTAAATGTTTGTCCTAATGCTCCAAATCATTAAGGGTTGCCTGATTATTTCATTCTGTCACACAGAAGCAGAAGTCAATCTACAGAAGGAAAGGAAATACAAGGATGGGAGCCTGATACTATGAACAAAAACAGGATCGGGAGATCCAGCTATATAAAACCAAAGTCCGTGAGTTGCTTTTAAAATTGATGCTGAGTTTAGTCACTGTTGGCTCTTCAAAACAAAAAGCACATTTGAGTCTGCTGCAAAAATCAAAGCCACTCTCAGTCCAAGTGGAAAACAATGGATTTAAGGACTTGTATTAAAATAATTGTATATAACCTCTCTCAAACACAGACACCCCACCCTCTTCCATTTTGCCCATTTTCATCTATATATACACACACACAAAGAATGGTGTTTTTCTTCAGTGATGGAAGCCCAAATTCACTAGATAACTATTTCCAAAATGTTTCGCATGAGATTAGCCTTCTAACATACTGTGCTTCAGATGATTTCTTCTGCCATGCGCTGGTACTTACTGTAGTGAGAAGATGACTGCAGAAGTGGACAGAATCACCATGGGTAGCAGGCAATATCCCAAAACACTTGCAACACAGCCATGTGAGACTCCAGAGGTGCTCATCAGGTTCAGTAGTGCATGTATAGCAAGGCACCCAATGGCACTCACACCATACACATAGCCAAAGTGAACTTTTCCTGCCTGGAACAAATATAAGTAAGCACAAAGTGTTGGAAGTGAACAAGAGATTGAAAGGCGGTGGGCTAAGTCTAAAGACAAGCACTAAGTTTGTTCCTTTTTCTTTTTGACAATTCTTTTCTCCCCACTTGCCTACATTGGTTCAAATGTAAACCATAGCTGCTACTTTTGGGTGATTTTTGCATCAAAACATTCCAAGATAGAATTGTGAGAATGTGCTTGTCACTAAAATTATAAGGCTGTTTCTCAGTCTTACTGTCATTGGGCTCTGGAGTACAACACTAGATGGTTAGGGAGCCTTGGACAGGTCTAACTGGTGAAAAAATGAGAAGAAATTATGGACATGGAAAACACATTTTTCCCTTAGGAAAAAAAAAAATCTATTCTTTACAGATATTGGAAACTACAATCTTCACAATTTCAATACACCGGATTGTGGAAAAGCATCCTAAGTAAAATGATAACCCCTCTTACTTTATATGCGTTTCATTTTATTACAGCTTTAAGCAGGCTTTCTAAAAATCAAAAAACCCCACCTGTGCTTCTTTTTTTTTTTCTTTTTTTTTCTTTTTTTTTTTTTTTTTTTTTACTACTGTAGTAGTAACTGTCAGCTTGTGTTCTTTTGTGCTCCAGTGAAGGAAAAATTCCCCAGGTGTTTTGTTGTTGTTGGTTGTTTGTTTTTCTTCCAGGTTTTATTCCTTTGTGTGAGTTTAGTGCCTGTGAAAGGTACCAGTCTGACAGCCTGGAAACTGATATTCTATAATTTATACACAAAACTAGTACAACAGTGGCCACAACACCACCAATTTCTTAATCTCCTGCCATTGTTTCAGAGGATTACCTCCAGACACAAGAGCATTGCTCACTCCCAATAGATTGTTAAATCTCTTCCCCTCTCTTCAAGGTTCTAACAAATGAAATACTGAATGCCAGGTATGCAATACTGTGATTTTAACATCTGTACATCAGAAATAACTAGTGATCTGGGATGAAAATGGTTTTGTTCGTTTTGTGTTAGAACTCTGTATCCTGAAGATAACATGCATTTATGAAGGAGTTAGATCAAACCTGGGGCTCAACTCTCAACTCTGTACTGTGGAATAAACTCCTCTTTTTTATTTTTATTTTTTATTTTTTAAAAAGGGGTGGTGATTGTGGTGCATCATCTCTTTAATATATAATAATACATATTTATGTATATAAATATACATATTTAAACCACAGGTTAGTTTGTGTATACACCTATATATTGCACATGTATTGCATAGGATAAACTGCATGAGAATAAAAACTAAGACAGGTTCCCAGCTTTAAATTATTTTTTAGTTTATGTTCGGATTATCTTGTGATAGATAAAGTGGAAATACTATTGAAGATTTTTCCTTGTCTGGAATATTTCCAAGTATCTTCTCCATGACGGTTAAGGAGGATTAAGAGCATCTACTCATCCACACATTTTAATGAATCCTGGGGGAAATCAATTATTTTTGAGGAACTTGCTTCTCTGCCCCACCTTCCTATATCCATCTGGGTGGAAATAAATCACTGTCTGATTTATTTGATTTATTTGAGATATTTATTTGATTTATTTATTTGATTTAATTTATTTATTTGAGAGATTTATTTGATTTATTTGAGATATTTGAGCTGGGCAGATATAAAGCAATGCAGAGGAGAGAGCCTAATGTAGTGATGACACAATATTGGAAGTCCTAAAGTTGCAGGTTGGTGTCAGCTCACTTACCAAGATAAATGCCTCAGCTAGTAAGGCCTGGCAGTCCATCAGCACTCTTACCCTGTATTTCTACTCAGCCTGGCTCATTGCTGAACTCTCTTCTGGTTCCAGTCCTTGGGTTGAGATTATCTGCAGTTAGGTTGCCCATATTCTCACATTGTTCCAAGTGCTGGCCTTTCTCCTTACAGCGCATGCCATCATAAAGCATGGATAGAATAATCTATCCTTGAACTAGCAGTGTAATAAATCTTATTTAGGTACAGAGTCCTTTGCTGGCATATCCATACTACTGGTCTAAAACATTTAGGAAAGAATTGTTCACCAAATAAAATTTATGTTAACTAGAGACGGTGTGGAAGAGCAATACTAGCTCAGATTATCATCTGCCACAATTTCAGTCATTCAAGTTTTGTAGTAAGCATAACATCTGCAGCTGTTTGGGGCAGCGTTTACTATCAACCTACTAAGAAAAGCTCTGCCTCAAAGAGATACAGCTACTGTAAGCTAATATTTTAGGCTGTTTGTTTCAGTGTTTTTAATTATTCCACACAGCACTATTTAGCAGCTTAATCTAAGACTACCAAATTACCGATAGAGGGATGGCACTAGCAGGAGCAGCCAACTGAAATCTCTGCTTGGTGCAATGCTTGATTTGTGGTGCAGGGGACTGAGAGAGTGAAAAAAAGCAGCTGAACTTGTTGGTTCCAATTCTCGCTGTTCCTAACTTATGTAAATACTACACTGACTCACGCACATGGGAATACTCCCAGTTCACAGCATTGTAAGCAAAACCTGAATCAGGCTTGATTAGCCTGGCAGGCTTTGATGAATTGAAAGCACTAAATTTGTCCTGTGCAAAGAACAAGGTTAGAAGAAAGTCAGACCTTGTTTGCATCTGCCTGGAGTGGGTACTGCTACCCTTACTTTCAGGGTACAGAGAAGACCAATGACAAATGACTATGTAAAATGCAAAGCATGCTAACTTTCGCACTGCTGTTGTTTTCTCCCTGCACCGTGGCTGCCCTGCTTTCTGCCAGCGTGCGGAAGATCAAGTCTTGCTTCCAGGTTAACAAAGCCTTTCTCCTTTTGCCTGTGCTCTAGAAGTAGTGCTACTATTTGAAAAATATCTTTGCATATTTTTCAAAAATTAAAAACAATGAAATTAAAAATAAATTATAAATTATTTTTGAAAATGAGCTCTCAACCAGATTATATTCCTGCTGTTATTAGAAAAGAATTCTTCAAGTACAGGACATCATGTTGACATGGCTGAAGAGCCACTTTAGTATTCTAGTGAATCCAAAATAAAAATGAGCAGCCTGAATTTATAAGGTGGTGATGGAAATCTCGTAGAAATTTTTCTGTGAAGTTGTGGCACAAGAACACTAGACTGCGTCAGAGGAGTTCTTCTGACCAAAAGCTGGAGCACTGAAAATAGTTGTTTTTCTAATGACACTTAAAATGTTTAATATCTTAGAATAAATATGGTAATTAAAATGTTTTATTTCAATAATAGTAGTTAAATATTCATTACAATTTTTCACTGTCCTTGGAGAAAAATCAACAGCAACTGTTTTTTCATTTTTATTTATTTATTTATTTATTTATTTATTTTTCCTTTTAGCTTTCCTTCCATCCTCCTGGCTATAATCAATTCAAAGCTTTCTCCTCTTATTCCCCTTACGCCCGTCTTCTCTGGCTTCCTACCTTCTTTTCCTTTTACTCCATTTCCTCCTGATGCTTTCACCCTTTTAAAAGATTTTTATTTTTATAGGGGCATAAATACTAACACTTGCCTTTTATATTGCAGTTCACACATTCAAGGTACTGGACTGCCATTACAAATTGAGTCAGAACTTGCAGGAGTCTTCTGATTCAGCACTATTTATCATACAGGAAATGGAGAATTAGAGCCCCATTTCTCTCACCTCAGTTGCTAGAGTAGCAAAGCCCTTCCCAGAACAGTCCCATCTTATTCCTGTCTGGCAAATTGTTGACAACAATCAGAGCTGTATTTCAGCAGCACTGTAAAGCCCCTGTAGTCAGTGATAAATAGATGAATTTCGAGTAGTGTACAGTCTCTGTTTCAACATTCCTCCTCTATGAACGCTCTATTCATAAAGATGAAAGAGGCTATCATATTTTGTTTTGCAGATGATGTAAAAAATGAATATAAATTAAGCAAGTGCTAGCAAAATTTATAAAAAGGTAATGCAAATTTGAGGGGGCAATGGAAGAAGTCTCTCTTTTCTTTTTGGAATGATTTTAGTGACATAAAAATATTTTTGATTTTCATTTCTGCACTCCCCAGGATAATAATGAGAAAAGGTAATTTAAAAACAGTAGCAAGAGTATTAGAAAAACTAGTCTGGTGTGCCATACGTTTTTATTCCTTTGAAAATTCCCTGTAAGGTCCTATCTAGGTCACACTGCCATGTGTCAAGTGCTCAGAGCTTCTCCAATATATACGCTGTGCAGATCTGTCCTTTGTTGATATCAAACACACCTCCCCCTCGCTCTCCCCTCCCCCCCCCCCAAAAAAAAATAAAACATGCATTATTTCCAATGTAAGTAATACATCACTTCACTTCTATTACAACCACATTACAATTAAGGATTATGTACTTTCAAGCAAGGAGACTTTTTATATAAAATCTCAGGAGAAATGGCAGCAAATGACTCATTTTATGCTAGTACTACATCTTCTGTTATTTCACATACACGAGGTGTTTTCTGGTTAGAAGAGGAATCCCTTAATCCTACCAGCAGCAACGTTGCTCCAAGGGCCAAACAGAAAACCATTGGTCCTGTGAGGTCCGTCTCATTCATAATGCTGCCATCTGCAGGTTTCATTGGATTTAGAACTGTTAAGGTTTTTTGCCATATATGCTCAAAATTGATCCCAAGTTCTGCAATGAAAAATTCCATGACAATTAATTGCTTACAAGAAAACAACACTTTAACAAAAACTCATTAGATACCACAAATCCCCAAAAGAACAAAAGAAATTAATCGCTTTAATGAAGACAATGTTATAGGATGACGTATACTGTAGTATGAACATGTTGTACCTGCTCATCCAGTATATTTGAGAGTCAGCTCTGATATCAAACTGGCAATATTTATTAAATTCAGTGAACCAAAAAATGCCTTCAGCATTTTGGAGTTAATATTTGTTTTCATATATATATATTAAACATATATATTTATAAGCTACACTAAGTCAGATGTTGAAAAATATGCTAATTAACAGTAGCTGCAGAATTTAAGATACCCTAGAACACTGAAGACACAGATATATGCTTTAATTCTGGTATATCTGACAAGAGATGTGTCTTAAGCCTGAAGTGCCAGAGGCACTTAAAAATGACATTCTTCCCTTCAAGGCAAGATAATAATTCTTCATAAAGTGCTTTATAAGCCTTTTGCATTTAAAAAGTAATTACTGAGAGCCCCCGAAAAGAGAACAAAATTCTTCCTCATTAAAGCCTATGGGAATTCTGCCACTAACTTTGCTGGGGCAAAGATTTCTCTTATAACTTCTGTGGAAACACTTCAGCTTGCAAGAGCAATCATTTTCCATAAGATGCTCCAACAAGGAAAAGCTAGGTTCAGAACTGGGTGCCAGAATTAGTGAAACTGACAATGTGTTGGAGCTGTTTGGAAAGCAAAGTCTTTACCTTATTCCACCAATTCATCATTTTGAGCTGAGCCAAAACATCATATAAATAAAGCTGTTCTGTATTAAAATGTTTGTCTTTGGTCAGATTTATTTGGCACACAGCCATGAACATCTCTTAAGCACTGTGGATCAGAAGCAGTTGTATTTCAGCATCCTTTTCAAAGGGTGAGCTCTTGGAGAACCAAGATCTGGAGGTGTAGCAGCTACCTGTTTCAAATCAAATGATCTTGCTATTTTTAATGGTTTAGTGGTATTTTTTAAGAAGCAAAATACCCACGTGCCTTCTAGAATACAAAAGCAGGCTGCATATGCTCTTTTTATATTATGTAAAAAATCAACCATTAACACTAGGATGGTTCAATCATAAAGAATGATATTGTTAATGTAGTTAAACATTCAACTAATTGAAGCTGAATGCAGCTTTTTCAATTTCTTTTCCACTGAAGCAAGCTATTTAGCAGCTTTGAACTATTAAATTTATTACTAGATATGCAAAAAGGATTGTTATCAATGTTTATTAATTATAGATGTTCCAATATGCATGTAGAGTAAACACAGATTGGAGAAAATACTTGAAAATGTCAATGCAAAACTTATTGTTATGCTGCCATCTACTGGTAGTAAAGTAACAGTACTTTATGCCATAAGAACGAACGAATCCCTGCTGATCTCAGAAAAGAAAATGTAGGCTTGGGAACTAGGCAGTGATCGCTGAACTTCATATAGGGTGCATACGCAGAAGCAAGCTTAAGAGCCAGGAAGGGTAGTTCTGCTGTAGGTACTCTAGTGAGTGATGCAGGTTAGCAAACAAAGGCACATGTACATGCATTGTCCTTGGTTTTATTTTTTACCTTCTAGCAAAGGAGGTTCCTCATCAAAACCATCAGTGTAGCTAAAGTGAGACAGTGTGTTGGGACTGTATGTTGGCTGTAAAATCTGACCCATATAACTCTGAGAGGGCAGAAGCATTTCCGAGGGGACAAAAGCATTGGTAGGTTGGCCTCCTATCTGGCACCTGAGACAAGAAACAAATCACAGTAAAACAAGTAATGGCCATTAGCAACTTTATGGCACCTTAGAATCGCTCAGCCATGTGCCATGATTTACATTTTCAACTATTTTCAATAGTAGCACAGATACCAAAACCTTAGGGGTTAGAAAAGGTTTAATTTTAAGTAATTGTGATGTGGGGAAGATGATCAGTTTCAGCTCCTTCCTGCTCTTTTTTTTTTTTTTTTTTTTTTTTTTTTTTTTTTTTTTTTTT
>CM021734.1:70544109-70555135 GCA_011075105.1 Heteronetta atricapilla | reverse complement strand
TCCAAGCCAAGAGCAGCCAGTTTCTTGAGGAGAATGCTGTGGGAGACATTCAAAGACATTCATTTGTCTGGCTGGGCAAGTCATACAGCTTAGATATAGCTAGCTCAAGGGAAACCTACATGGACAATAATAATAATAATAAACACAAAGGTACAGAAGATAGGTATACTTATATTATTGTTGAAAATATAGAGTTACAACTCTCATTCACAAGGTATCAGGTTTTAAAAATCAAATCCTCAAAGCTGTCCTTTCGGAATATATTTAAGTCTAACAGGAACAATTTTTTCTCTTCTGCTCAGAAACTTTTTTTTTTCTAACTTGTAACTGTTTTTTAGGCAATAACCATCAAAAAGATTTTAATTGTCCCTTCTCCACAGCTGGATGAATCAAGCTTTCTAACACAGACAAGTTAATGGGAAAGAAAAGCAATTAAAATAGGGATTAATGACCTCAGCCTGATCTATGTCTGGAGGAAATTGAATAGAAATAGCAAGGAACATGGATTTTCTTCCTCCAGATATGCTTCATATGCCCTGCTGAATTACTGTCATCATCCTCAGGACGGTCCCATATAAAGGGCCCTCATTTTTAAACATGTGCTAAATTTTATTTTCTGCTTCAGGAAAATAGGGCCTTTAGAAGAAATGGTGATCCACTAGAGTTAAAGAGGCTGGCAACAATAATGATTAAAGACTGCATTAAAAATGCAGTTATCTTGTGTGTCTAAATATGCTGGGATTCTGCATGCTGGAGGGAAGGCAAAGAGGAGCATGACTGAAGGCAAGGGCATTGATTGTACCGGCCAAGCTTGCATGCTCCTGGTAAATAGTATGTCCTGCTACTGCCACTGGGCAGCACATTGGGCTGAACAAACCATTCATGTCACCCTGTGTGGGTTATATTATGCTCTTACTCTGTTGAACTGCTGTGATAAATTACCTTAAATAATATTTCTAATTAAGAGATAGGTGTGAGTTAGGTCTATCAAGTTATGTAAAGTCTTGTTCTATTAGACAAATGAGGAAATTGAAGTGAGGCCATTTTTTGTGGGTAATGAAATAGGCTATATTAACCCATATATACTTTCACTGATTTTCTTGACTTTAGGAAATGCCAGAATTGGTATCCTGCTTCCTGCTGCAAAATATGCATTAGACTTAAGAATTGACCTTTTTTTTATTATTTATTTATTTATTTTTTCCTGAGAAACCTAGTTGCTGCTGTTTCACTACAGTTTTGATAAGTTATGTAGCTCTGATGGTGGCTGAGATGGCAGGAATCTAGTAATGAAACTTACACACTACACAAACCCATCAGATATGTTCTCCATGGGCAACTGTTAAGTTGCATATGTTAAGTTAAATCATGGGCTGGCCAGCTTTCCCTTTTCTAGGAGAATCTAAATTCATTCTTCTAACAGTTTGGCAAAGTAACTTTCTTTTGTTCCTATCCTTTTGAAGCTGAGCTGCTCCAAACTGAACACCAGTTGTGAGAAAACACTATTTGGTAGGTCTGTCACGGGGAAGTACTGAGTCTTTGAGGGAAGCAGAATGACTGCAGTACCACATTTCTACAATATTCCCAGTTAATGAAATTGTGACTCTGACTATTTTTTGCTAGTAAATACCAAGGAAGGGTAAAACTCAAGTAGCAGTTGGGCAGCAGGTGAAATGGATCCAAGTAGAAAACAGAAGACCTCGGGGTGGGGAGAAATGGGGATGTGACAGTATGTTACCGTGTGACACACTTCATGTAACACGCAGAACACTTTTTCCCAAGGCAAAGAGTCAAGGAATCCCTGAAATGAGGACAGAGAGTAGACGTGTCTTGGAAGGAAGCCTAATGAATGAGCAGCTGCAGCAGACAGCAACTGGCATAATCACAGAGACACCAAAAGAAATACCTATTCCCCAGGGAGCTTAGTAACAGAGGAGTTGCTCAGACTTCAAATGCAAATGGGGCTGAAAGGCCAATGCCTTAGAGAAAGTGAAAAGTTTCTCAATAGGCTCAGAAATTGTTTTTTGAAGCTGGATGTGGACCAGGAGCATATGATAGGATAGCTGTCATATTAACCATAAGTATGCTTGAATTGCTTATGGACACTCAGGAAGAAAGTTCCCCACCTGCCTTGAAACCTGAGCTTGGGATTTTGACAATATGCCTGTAGCTGCTTGACATAATTTTCTGTTAATCTATTCCATATGTCTTTTTTATTTGTTTGGTTGTTTTTTTTAGACATTTTAAGTTAAATAGTTAAAATTGATATATTTCTGGGTATAATAGTGAGTGGTTAGCAAGTCTTCCTCTTCTCTCTTTTAGGTGTGTCCTTCTCTAACAAGACCTGGCTTTCTTCCATGCCATCTCAAAGACAAACACTACTGCAATAAAATGAACTACTTCCTTTGCAGATTCTTGCACTTCACAATCTTATTCTTTTAGTGCCATGGAAAAGATGCTTTAGGAATATGTAAAATGCATTGATCAACACATCACTGAGTAGACTTCTGGTAGTCTGAAAATACATCTCCTGGCCTCACATATTACAGACATGATACTGTAATAGAGGTTAGCAGCAATGTATATTCTCACTAAAGCTGTGGTAATTAAAATCACTGTGTGTATAGAGATATTTACGGTTTTGTATCAAAAGCAAACTTGAAAAAAAAACAAAACAAAAAAACTTTAATATGAAAGTTGGAATCTAATCACTCTGTAGTTTCTGTATTATTCAAAATATCAGTACCTAGTATGTACTCATTCTCATGGATGGCTGGAGCTGAAAGGTGTTCCTGCTTCAGTGACTTATTCACTCTTTGCCTGACTGAAGTAATTTTAAATAAAACTATTTATCTTTTTACACAGGTAACATTATTATATATTTATATAAAATATTTTTAACCAAACTTATAAATATATAGATTTTATAAATATAATACATTTTGTGCTGCCTTCTGTTAACCATTGAATCACCTGTTTTCCAGGCAACTGTTGTGAAGATATACATGTAAAATAACATTATACTTGCTTGTTTCATACAAACAACAAAGAACTGAATTTTGTCCTGAAAGACAGCTCACACTGACTTACATTGACTGAAAGCCTCTGCAAAAAGGCAGTATCAGAGCCACTACTTTGGAAATAAATAAATAAATCAGATCAGACTGGAAGCAGTATTAAAATGTTGTATACATTTTTATGTCTCAGATGACTGAGACATCTTGGTGGAAGATGTGAGAAATGTGTGGTATGAAAGCTTTTTTTTTTTTTTCTTTTTTTTTTCTTTTTTTGTAGTGTTCATGAGGCCCAAAATCATTAAAAGAGTTCATTGTTATTTTCAAAAAGTTTAAGCAATATATTTATTAAATGGTTAAAAGAAATGGTTATGACAGATGAAGGCTCACTTTTATGTTCTACAAGCTAGGAATACAAGCACAGAAAATCTATCTGTAGTAACAAGCAAATCTGTTGCCTCTCCTAGCTCTGTTTGCACTCATACCTAATTGCAGAATGCCTCTTACAGTATTGCTATTAAATTTCAACTCAGAAAAATAATCACTGAATTACATTAACAAAGGGAAAGACAGCAAAAATGGTTTCTGAACTAAACAAGCTAAAATATTCTGCTCTGTAGTATACAGATTGAGGAAAAAGGAAAAGAAAAGAAAATGGTAAAAATATTCAATTTCTTGATTTGTTATTTACCTAGCTAGAATGATCTGAATACTAGACGCTGACATGGTGAATCTTGGCTCTTGAATTCTGTCAGTGCCACTTTTCCCTGGATAATAAAGAAAATTTACTTTTGAGAAATGAATAACCATTATAAACCTTTTTAGAAAGGATGGGGAAGGGAACAAACACAGCATGGCATCCTAAAGCTGGGTTTCCTTAGAGCACTAAGGTTCAAAGTCAGGCTAGTTTGACATGGCATTTTCATAGACTTGACTTGTTTTTGAGGAAGCCTACCCTAAATATTTTAAAACATAAAGTAACCTGTGGGGAACTCTGCTTCTAATACCCATTAGCTGTAACTGAACATAAATGTGGGCCTAGGGTACAAGGCTCTGTCTGAAATCCAGAACCAACAAGCATTTTGATAGCTGCTTAAAGGACCACAGTATAGTCCGTGAAGACAGAGGCTAGTTAAAGCTAAAAATTAGTCTTAGAAGGGAAGTGAAGGTATGTATTGGGTTTACATGGCAAGGTTTTGGTAGCAAGTGAGGCACTGCAGTGGTGGCCTCCGAGAAGAGGCCAGAAGCTGCCTCATGCCAGAAAAAGGGACCTGCTGCTGGCCAGAGGCGAGTCAGTAAGCACTGCTGGTTAGCACTCTGGGAGAAGAGATATAAGAAAGAGGAAAAAATAAAACTACTGTACAACAGCAGCTGGGAGAGCAACGAGCAACCAGCCCTGCAGACCCCAAGGTCAGTGCAGAAGGAGGGCAGGAGGTGCGCCAGGCATGCAGTAGAAATTCCCCTGTGGCCTGTGGAGAGGCCCCTGGCAGAGCAGGCTGTCCCCCTGAAGCCCATGGTCCCACACGGAGCAGATCTCCACGCTGCAGCCTGTGGAGGAGCCCCCGGTGGAGCAGGTGGAGGTGGCCTGGAGGAGGCTGCAGCCCATGGAGAGCCCCTGCAGGAGCAGGCCCCGGGCTGAAGCTGCAGCCCGTGGAGAGGAGCCCACGGAGGAGCAGGGGTCTGGGGGGAGCTGCCGCCTGTGGGGGACCCATGCTGGAGCAGTTTGCTCCTGGGGGATGGACTCCATGGTACAGATGGAGAAGTTCTTGAAGAGCTGCTGCCTGTGGGCAGCCCTTCAGGAGGATGGCATCCTGTGGGAGGGACCCCATCTGGAGTAGGGGCAGAGGGTGACCGTGAAGGAGTGGTAGAGACGAAGTTTTAGGGACTGACCGCAGCCGCCATTTCCTGTTACCCTGCCCTGCCTGGGAGGAGGATGTAGAAGAGAGTGGATGGGGAGAAGATGCTTTTTAGTTTCTCAATGCTCTATTCTATTATTAATCAGCAATAAATTATTTTAATCTCCCTATGCTGAGCCTGTTTTGCCCGTGACAGTAATTGCAGAGTGATTTCCCCATCCTTATCTCAATCCTTCAGCCTTTTTCATTGTATTATCTCCTCTTTTTCCTTTGAGGAGGGGGAATGAGAGAGCAGTTGTAGTTCAACTACCCCGCTGGGTAAAACCATCACAAGGTAAAAGAAAAAAAAATAATCCAGAAATGAAAGAAAGTGAGTTGATAATAATTACTGTAAATAAGGAGATAAGAACCGTAGACACATCAGAGAGTAGTTTAGCAGAATTAAAGATGGTAAGTGCTGACTTTTTAATGTTTTCAAGGAATGAAATCTATTCCTCAGGAGGAAAAGACTTACAATCATATTGACCCATTAGGTGATTGACTTTTTGGATGAAGCGTAATATTTATTATACAGAACAGTTAATTTCTGTCCAAATAAAAACCAGGAAAATACACATACATACATACGTACAAATGTATATCTATCTATCTGTATATGCAAAAGATAATGAGGGTTGAATTATTTCCATTCTAATAGCAAACCATGTTGTAAAGTTAAATTTCAAAAATCACTGTATCCAGATAATTTGCATACAAAACTTTTTAAAGTGCTGCCTGATAAGACTCTGTGCATTGCTTTTCAGTAACTCTTGAAATTCTGTGTCAGTTCCAGAATGCTGGTAGACAGCAAATGTGTTTCAGCTTTAAAGAGAACAATTATACGCCTGTCAGCTTAATGTCAATCATATGCAGAATAATGGAATGGATGAATGGGACTATAATTAAAAATTAAAGGAGGATAACATAATTAATGCCAATCAAGCTGGATTTGTGAAAAATATATCCCATCAGAGTAACTTATTTTTTACTTAAAGTGAGGTTACAAGAGGTGGTAGACAACACTCAATAGAAAATGTGTAGATCTCAATAAGGGGGAGGAAATGATCATTAAGTACTTGTGCTTCTAGTGGAAATCTAGCTGAGTTTTTCCTTAGTCATATACATTTGAACAATTTTGTTTATTGTCTCTAGAATGCATTTCTAATAGACTTGAAGATAACAATGATAAATAACTTGAAGGTCATCTAATAATAAATGACTTGAAGGTCACTCCAATAGACTTGAAGATACCACAAAGATAGAGGATTGTTTAGATAATGAGAAGGACAAGTGTTATGGATGCAAAGCAGACTGAATTGTACTGTTAGGCAAGCATAACCAACCTGGGTATTTATGAGGTGGTCAAACAAAAAGTTACTCATCCAGGAACAACGAAAACAGGCTTTGCTTTCATGGTGGCAGCAGTAACTTAAGAAACTTTATGGCAAAAATTTATCCTTGATACATAAACAGGTTAATAATGAAGGGACGGTTATGCTACCAGCCTTTTCTCATTGAACAAACAAACAAACAAACAAAATAATTAGGGGAAAAATATCCAAATATGATAGGAAAAATAACTAATTAGGAAATAGAGAAGGTAAAACAGTAAGAGAAATGTAACCCCATGGATCAAAAACTTAAGGAACTTAGTCTGGTTTACAAAGTGGAGATTAAAGGAAGACTTCTAATAACGTAAGAACTTATATGGGAGATAAACTTTTATGATGGTCTTGGCAACAGACAGCTGAAAATACAGTCAGAACAGAAATGAATCCCTTTATAAAAGATTTAAAACTACCTAGCCATTAGAATAATTCCCCCATGTGGAAAAAGATTCTGTGTCACTGACAGCCTTCTAAATCAAGACGTCATCCTTTTATTAATAAACGTGTTTGAGGGAAAAGAAGAACTAAATCCAGAAAGTCTTAGAGACTTTTTTATGTTTCATTACAAATAAAACTTCTCTCATCAGTAATCTTTACTGTTCATGTATTTTTTCTCAATATGCAGTTTGTTAAAATGATACTACTTATAAAACATTATTTTGTAAACACAAATCAAGTGGATAGAATCAGAGAATCATAGAATGGCTTGGGTTGGAAAGAACATCACCAATGATTAAATCCAGGCCTCGTGCCATAGGCAGGGAGGCCACTCACTCGATCAGGTTGGCCAAGGCCCAATCCAGCCCGGTCTTGAACACCTCCAGAGATGAGGCATCCACGACTTCACTTGGCAACCTGTTCCAGTGCCTCACTACCCTTACAGTGAAGTGTTTCCTCCTAATGGATGAGAGTCCATCTAACGTTCATTGAGCCTCCTCAATAAAACCTTAAAGCAGGCAATTTTCCATTAGACTAGTAAACTCATGCAAAGCTGCTGTTCATAGTGTATATATTAATAACTTAATCTGGGGGAAAGGTAGGAGAAGAAATATCATTACTGCTTAGTAAAATGCATTGGAATTATGAACCCAGGAAAGTATACAGAACATAATTCTAAAGCATTGTCTTTCTATTAAGTAGAGCGTAGAAGATGAATGTCTTAAATGACAAAGTTATCTGGTATGAAGAAAACTAACAATTATTCTGTTAAATTATATATTTCACTATACTCTTCTTCCTCTGTAGGCTATGGCTTAGAAGCATGTAATTTGGCACGACTTATGGGGAAAAATGAAGCTTTCAGTTTTTGTCCTTTTTTTTTTTTTTCATTAGACAGACTATAAGAATCTCAGGTGTTTACTTTCAGAGACTAAATCACTGTTATTTCACTCAGAGTCTGCTATGGCTTTTGAAGATTAGACAGGAAGATTCTAACTGCCTTTTCTATTTTATTTTTAAGGCAAGAAAATGTGTTTTCCACTTCTGTCAGCTTGGCTACAACAGAAATGTTTGGCAACTGTCACCACAAAGTGCTGTGAAATAGAAGTTTAAGCTGTATTTTCAAGCACAACTTGAGAACAACTTGACATACTGCGATAATGTGACAAGTTAATGTCAAGGAAAGGCTCCAAAACAGAAATTCACTGTCAACTTGAAGAGACAAAATAGTTACTCCAGCCACTGCCATCACTTTGCACCATTTTCCCTTCACCTTAACTTTGGCTGAGAAAGGTATATCACAGATACAATGGCAAGTATAGTTTGGACATTGCACTTGACATTTCTGCTTGCAAGAGGAAAAACAAGGAAAAAAAAAAAAAAGAAAAAAATGGTCCTTTTTGTCCTCACAAGAACAATAAGGGCTTGTCAAACTCAAACAGATAACCTGAGGCAAATCAGGTGACTCTCCTTTGGGTTAAGAAACTCACTGTCTGACCAGATTACATAATTCAGGTGTCTCTTAAGGCACCTCACGCTGTTGTGTAGACATACACTGAGAAGTGGAGTATTAGTGACCTGTCATATGAAGTGTTTAGAAGTTCCAAGGCTGAAATTTATTAACTTTTTTTTTTTTTTTTTTTTTTTTTTTTTTCCTTCCCCAGGGTAAATTTTATCCTTTTAATTCAGTTCATTACAATGCAATTGAAAGCCTGTGAATTTGGCTTAGGAGAACACATTCTAGAGAAAGGGGAAATTTCTGCCAATGTTATCAGTAAGGAAATCACCCCTGCTCACAGCTGTGCCTCCCAGTGACAGAAAAGGTTTTTGGCATGGCTATTTAATGTGCAACTAACTACATGTGGAGAATAGAAATCTTTGATTTGCTTTACACACCTTCTGTCACAAAAATCTTCACAAAGGACATACAGAAATCCTTCCCCCCCCCTCCCCCCCCTTTTTTTAACAACCACCATGAAGTCTTATTCTGTTTTCATTTCTACATTTCCACTGTCACATAGTGTTATCAAAGATTGCTTCCAAATTAGGTATGTTCCCGATCGAATAGGAAGTGTTATACTTTCTGCTGTGCTTCATAGATACCATTCATTATCAATCTTGTGCATGTATATATATATGTATATATATATATATTATGCTAAGAAACCTAGGCTGCATTTTATCAGCTCATATTTTCCTATCAAGGGAATGCTTGTTTACCTTTCCTATTCTCCACTGCATTGTGATATGCTATTCCATTCTGTGTGACCGTCACACTTAAGAAAGTTTAGCAGATGACTAAAATCACTGAATGTGTAAATGCTTACTTCTGCAATTTTGTCAGTTTATAGGAAAACATACAGCCCCTATTAAAATTCAGGCTGTGACGCCACATCAATTAGGGAACATATTTGCTTCTATTGAACACAATTGCCAGGAAATAACACAGAATAGTGACTAATCTGAAATTGTCAGAATTATATTAGCTCTTCAACTGAAATAATCATTGATAAGACATGCAATGCTGCATCCATATGTATCTATAATAAAATTATTGCCTTGGGAATTAGACAATAAATTTATGTTTCTTTCTTTTTTTTTTCATATTTTCAGTCATAAATTGGTAAATATTTGAATTCATCATTCTATGTAGTTGGCCTCAAAGTTAGTCAATACAGCTAATGGTAGCTACGTTTAATTTACCCTCATTATAACTAATGTCTTTTGGAGTACAGGAAATGCTAATTGTACACATCCATCTATCAAATTTTGAAACATAAAAGGATCACTTGAAAATTCATGTTTATGCCACTCATATGCTGTCCTGTAAATACTTCAACATTTATTATTTTGCTGAACTGTATGTCTATTAGTTAGACTATTATATATAGCTCACTATTATATAGACTATTATACTATAGCTCACTATTAGAGAGCATCCAATGGAGGGCAATAGATGTGGTGAAGGGTCCAGAGGGGAAGATGTATGAGGAGCAGCTGAGGTGCCTTGATGTGTCCAGCCCAGAGCAGAGCAGACTGATGCAAGGCCTCATGGCGGCCTGCAGCTCCCTCAGGAGCAGAGCGGAGAGGCAGGCGCTGAGCTCTGCTCTCTGGGGACAGTGACAGGACCCGAGGGAACGGCATGGAGCTGGGACAGGGGAGAGTCAGGCTGGGGGTTAGGGAAAACCGCTGTATTGGACTTTCGGAGGGCTGACTTTGAGCTGCTCAGGACACTAGTTGGTGGAGTCCCTTGGGAGGTGGTTCTGAAGGGCAGAGGGGTCCAGGAAGGCTGGGCGCTCTTCAAGAGGGAAGTCTTAATGGCGCAGGAACGGTCTGTCCCCACGTGCCCAAAGACGAGCTGGCGGGGAAGAAGACCGGCCTGGCTCAACAGAGAATTGTGGCTTGATCTTAGGAGGAAAAAGAGGGTTTATAAGCTTTGGAAAAGTGGGCAGGCCACTAGGGAGGACTTTAAAGAAGTAGCGAGGCTGTGCAGGGACAAAATTAGGAAGGCCAAAGATCATCTGGAGCTAAATCTGGCTACTGCCGTTAAAGATAACAAAAAACGTTTCTATAAATACATCAACACAAAAAGGAGGACTAAGGAGAATCTCCATCCTTTACTGGATGCGGGGGGAAACTTAGTTACAAGAGATGAGGAAAAGGCAGAGGTGCTCAATGCCTTCTTTGCCTCAGTCTTTAGCGGCAATACCGTATGTTCTCTGGATACTCAGTACCCTGAGCTGGTGGAAGGGGATGGGGAGCAGGATGTGGCCCTCATTATCCATGAAGAACTGTTTGGTGACCTGCTACGGCACTTAGATGTGCACAAGTCGATGGGGCCGGCTGGGATCCACCCAAGGGTACTGAGGGAACTGGCAGAGGAGCTGGCCAAGCCACTGTCCATCATTTATCAGCAGTCCTGGCTATCGGGGGAGGTCCCAATCGACTGGCGGCTAGCAAACGTGACGCCCATCTACAAGAAGGGCCGGAGGGCAGACCCGGGAAACTACAGGCCTGTCAGTTTGATCTCAGTGCCAGGAAAGCTCATGGAGCAGATCCTCCTGAGAGTCATCATGCAGCACTTGCAGGGGAAGCAGGCGATCAGGCCCAGTCAGCATGGGTTTATGAAAGGCAGGTCATGCCTGACGAACCTGATCTCCTTCTATGACAGAGTGACGCGCTGGGTGGATGAGGGAAAGGCTGTGGATGTGGTCTACCTTGACTTCAGCAAGGCTTTTGACACCGTCTCCCACAGCATTCTCCTCAAGAAACTGGCTGCTCTTGGCTTGGA
>CM021734.1:70429946-70543709 GCA_011075105.1 Heteronetta atricapilla | reverse complement strand
GATCTGGATAGGCTGCACCGATGGGCTGAGGTCAACTGCATGAAGTTTAACAAGGCCAAGTGTCGGGTCCTGCACCTGGGGCGCAATAACCCCAAGCAGAGCTACAGGCTGGGAGAGGAATGGTTGGAAAGCTGCCAGGCAGAGAAGGACCTGGGAGTGATGGTGGACAGTCGGCTGAATATGAGCCAGCAGTGTGCCCAGGTGGCCAAGAAGGCCAACGGCATCCTGGCTTGTATCAGGAACAGCGTGACCAGCAGGGCTAGGGAGGTGATCGTCCCCCTGTACTCAGCTCTGGTGAGGCCGCACCTCGAGTACTGTGTTCAGTTTTGGGCCCCTCGCTACAAGAAGGACATCGAGGTGCTTGAGCGGGTGCAGAGAAGGGCGACGAAGCTGGTGAGGGGCCTGGAGAACAAGTCCTATGAGGAGCGGCTGAGGGAGCTGGGCTTGTTCAGCCTGGAGAAGAGGAGGCTCAGGGGTGACCTTATCGCTCTTTTTAGGTACCTCAAGGGAGGCTGTAGCGAGGTGGGGGTTGGCCTGTTCTCCCACGTGCCTGGTGACAGGACGAGGGGGAATGGGTTTAAGTTGAGCCAGGGGAGTTTTAGGTTAGATGTTAGGAAGAACTTCTTCACTGAAAGGGTTGTGAGGCACTGGAACAGGCTGCCCAGGGAAGTGGTGGAGTCACCATCCCTGGAAGTCTTCAAAAGACGCTTAGATGTAGAGCTTAGGGATATGGTTTAGTGGTGGGCTGTTAGCGTTAGGTTGGAGGTTGGACTCGATGACCTTGAGGTCTCTTCCAACCTGGAAATTCTGTGATTCTGTGAAAGGTTCTGCACCCAGAGGGTGGTCGGGCACTGGGACAAGCTCCTCAGAGAAGTGGTCACAGCACCAAGCCTGACAGAGTTCAAGAAGCGTTTGGACAGTGCTCTCAGACACAAGGTCTGATTTTTGGGTGGTCCTGTGTCGAACCAGGAGTGGGATTCGATGATTCTTGTGGGTGGGTCCCTTCCACCAACTCAGGGTATTCTATGATCCTGTTAGTAACTGCAGCTGGACGGAACTACTTTTTTTTTTTTTTTTTTTTTTTTTTCCGCGAGGGGCGGGCAGGAGGCGGAGGCGTTGCCCATATAACTTCCGCCATCGACCAGGGGCACTTCCGGCGGCTCCTGTGGCCGCGCTCATTATAGGGCTCCGGAGGGCGGGTCGTGGGGCGACGCCGGGGCGGGCGGCGGGAGGGGTGGCTGCGGGGCCGTCAGGAGCCGCGGCGCTGAGGGGCAGCGACCGGAGGCGGGCCGCTATGAGGGCTGAGACCACGCCGTGAGGGGCTGAGCCAGCGGCGGGCGCCATGGCTGTCGGCAGCAGGGTGGCCTTGTGGTGGGCCCGACTGCTTGGTCCCGGCCCTGCTACCTCCCCGCGGGGTCCTCCGGCGTGGCTAGCCGCGGGGATTGTGGCGTGCCAGCGGCCCTATAGCTCCGGCGGCAAGGTGAGTCCCCGCCCAGGGGCCGCGAAGTAGCCTGCTAGGGGTTTGCTTGGAGCGGGTCCCGGATTTGACGGCCCTACGTGTAGAAGGCGGTTTTTTTTTCAAACAGGTGGTGTCTTCCCGAGTCAGGCTTCACGCTGCAAGAGCATTTGCAGCCCTCGTGCAGTAGGAGGTCTTGCACTTAGAAGCCGTTGCATCCTGCGGGTGGTTACAACACATAACGTTGCTTTATGTAGCGTATTGATGCTAGCATAGGTCTCTGGGCTTTGCTAAAGATCTCCAGACATCTTTTTCTGTCAGGCCCGGAGCTGTAAGCACAGCCTGGGTAAGAGAGATGAGCAGCTGTGTCTTAACGATCAGGGATCAGTCTTTAAGCAGTTGTTACTAGGAGGTTCCCTGGTACCTGATGAAAAAAGGCTTTGAAACACACTTTTGTTGAAAGCTTTGAAAAGCAAAGCTGCCTGTCTTCAAACTGTTGTAGTACTTGGAATGAACAGGAGTAACAAAAAGAAAAGTTCCAGTGTTGAACCTGTTTTGTGTGTGAGCCAAAGTAATCAAGCTTTTTCTACTTTATTTGTACTTTAGCCAAAGTGCATGTTACCTGTAGCTTCCTTTTCAACCAACATGCTCCTTATCATAAGGCTGTCATTGCTATCTGAGCTGTTAGACAATGTCACAGCATTCTTTTTAAGTAGTTTAACAAACTTAAACTGTTTTAAGTTTTTCAACTTTCTATATTCAAAGGAACATAGTACCTTTCATAACACATTATGGCATGTTCCTTGATTAATAAATCAGAGAAATACATGTTTGTGTGACTAAAATGCTAGCATTTTAAATACTGATGACAATTTCAGGTTTTCTACCTATGTGTATTCTAGAGAAAAGTTACTTTTTTTAAAGGCTTAGTCATATTAAACAGAGATTGTATCTGTGGTGTGTGAAAAGAATTTTTGTTTTTCAGGAAAAAATAGATATGTCAACATATCCTGTGGAAAGCATAAGAAACTTCAGTATTATAGCTCATGTAGACCATGGCAAAAGTACGTTAGCAGACAGGCTGCTGGAAGTTACAGGTAAGTGTTCTAATTTCATCCACACTACCTTCTCTTGACATGTAAATTTCTGTAGCTTTGATTACTACTAAACTTGCTATTTTCTTTGTTCTTCTTATTGCTAGGTTGCTTTCAGGTTGCCAATTTTGTAGAGTTATATATGATGCACTTTTCTTCCTGGTTAAGATCTACTTACAAATAGGGATAAGAAAGCATGTAATCCTCTCAAGGAAGGATTGTATTTTGGAAAGAGATTGAAAGGGAGTGTAGTTCCTAGTGTAAGATACTACTCTTTTCATTCCTGACCAGTCATCCATTAGACCAAGCAAGTACAGCAAGACACAGCAAGTACAAGGCTTATGGCTAGCTTTTGGGATGGACAGAAGGGAGTGATCATGACCTAGGCATTTTGGTTATAGTAGTTTTCAGAAGTGTGATTGAAAGAGGGAGGAACTAACTTTTTTTTAATATGAAATTAACAGTGTGCTTCCCTCTTGAGAGCAAACTGTAAACAACTGTCTTTCATGGTGGGGAAGCTCACTGGTACTGAAGCTGATATAATCCTGTATGAGTAAGTACAACTCTGTTTTGATTTAGATTTAGTGTGTAGAGTAACTGCTAGTAGTCAAGTGTAAATTTTATGGATCCTCAGCTGATTTCATAGATTTGATTTTTCCTTCACCCTAAGTGTTAGTGCAGTTGTTTTGCTTTCTTCTTCAGAGGTACTTATTTTGGCCTCCTCTGAGATATTCTCTGTCTTCAGTGTTCTGTGTTGCTATTCAGGGAAGGAAAACTAAACCCCTTTAAAAAATGAAAGTATGGCAGAAGTGCAAAGGGATCTTTATAGACATAACTGACACAGAAACTAGGCTTACCTTGGAGGAGAGAAAAAAGGTTACCGTAGAGGGTGCTTTGAGGTAAGCTGTAAAGCAGTTGCTATGTCTACCAAGAAGAGCCCAATTTAGGAGCAGAGCTTTACTTAGCTACTCAAAAATACCCTTTGGAAGAGTGTATTTTCCTCATTAAGGAGTAGGCAAAAAAAAAAGATTGGAGAGAAGCTTTAGATCAAAGTTCTTTATTAACTCATAAATGTTACTATGGGCAGCTTTACTTGTTACAGAATGTTATAGAATAGAGTTTTGAATTTGGGTCTTTCAGACTATGATAATGCTCTTTTTGCCCTTGAGATGAACACTATTTGGAGCCACAGAGCTGCTCTCCAGTGGTAAGAGTTAAAGTTTACTTAAACATCAAAATTATTTAGCTACTACTGAATCTCCAATTTAGACTTAACATACTCTTTTGTATCCTGTTTATTCAGTAAGCTGCAAGTCCCACATTCTTCTGGTTAGTAGCATTTTCAAGAGTGGCTTATTTGCAGAGCCAATCTTTTAAATGAGGCTAATGAAACTTTTTTCATCTTAGGAACAATTGCTAAAACTGACCGTAATAAACAAGTGCTGGATAAACTGCAAGTGGAACGCGAAAGGGGAATTACAGTTAAAGCACAATCTGCATCTCTCTTTTACAATCATGAAGGAGTAAACTACCTCTTAAACCTTATTGACACGCCAGTAAGTTAAGTACAAACAGTATTTCAATTACACAAAGCTAAATGTCTTTATATTTAAAAATAACCTATCAGATTTCTGGCTTCTTGTGTTTATTCAGTGCTTTCTTTCCCTTTTTTTAGCTTTTCTTTTCCTTTTTTTTGTTATTAAAAGTTTTATTTGTGTTGAATTGTTTTGGATGGACAGATACACAAATGAAACTTACATAAGCTTTTGCAAAGGAGTCCAGAAATATGAGAAATAATAAACACTTATTTTCTCCACAGGGCCATGTAGATTTCAATTATGAAGTATCCCGGTCGCTTTCTGCTTGTCAAGGTGTTATACTTGTAGTGGATGCAAATGAGGTGGATTTCTTATTTCTTGTGTTTTGCTTAGAATTTCAGCAGTTTGCATAAGGAAATCAAAGTTTGCTTAAGGAAATGCTTTTAATGATTTTAAATATGACTTTAAATGTGGACATTCTCACAGAGTGTTTAGATGATAATGCTCTCTATGGCATACTTATGATTTTACCATCATTTATGATGCTATTTTTCCTTAATATGGTGTTACCTTTAAATAATTGCTATCTATAAAACTGTAGCAACACATACAGCATTGTTTTTCTACATTCAGATAATGAGAAATGATACTTGAGAATTTTCTTTCTCAGTAATGTGTATAATGAATAATGACTTTGCATCTCCCAAGTGAAGGTAGATAAAATAGCAAAGTAGTCTTCTATTGTGCAATATGCTTAAAAAGAAACAGGGAAATTCTATGTTAAATGTTTTTAATGAATATTTTCTAGGGTATTCAAGCTCAGACAGTGGCAAACTTCTATCTTGCTTTTGAAGCACAACTTGCAATAGTTCCTGTCATAAACAAGGTAATAGTTTTAGTTTCATACTAAATAGCTCAATTCTATAAACTTAAAGAAGATTGCTAAGAAATGTGTTCTTATATAATGAAAAATTAACTAGTATGTGTTAACTTTTGTATTTACTTTATTTACAGTTAATACTAGAAACTTCAGTTTTTATTTCCTAAAATACATGCGGAAGCACTTCTATAACCAACAATGAAAAATGGCACTATTTTTAAACATGGTAGTGAAAAGTTCTTGATAGAGATCTTTTCCTAAAAATGTTTAGTATTTATGAATAAACATATAAATATTCCTTAATTTGTACACTTGGGAACTACATTGCTGGATTGTGAATAAGATGCCATTGCCTGTATATTTAGCAATTTGTTGTTTTTTAGATTGATTTGAAGAATGCAGACCCTGAAAGAGTTGAAAAACAAATTGAGAAACTGTTTGATATCCCTGTTAATGAATGTATAAGGGTAAGATCTCTTAAAGTTTCATAATATTGTTGATAGTATACTTGTATCGACTTTCTAGCTAAGGAAAGATGTGTACCCACAAATAATTAAACAGGCTGTCATCTGTCTGCATGTATTTGTGTGATTCACTACAGGCATTTATAATCAAGTAAGCATTTCATAGTAACAGCATCCTGTGCTTCAGATTGCTTGTATGAGTAGTATTCTCTATGACCAGCAAAACTATTTTGAGTGAAGATGACTTTTTAATGGATACTGAATAAGTGAAAAACATATCTCTGATAAAATCACTGTTGGATTTGTTTTAGATTTCTGCTAAACAAGGGACAAACATTGAAAAAGTTCTTGAAAAGGTCATTGAGAAGATTCCACCGTAAGTTATGATACCTTGTGAGGTTATCTACGAAACAATGAGTTGTATTTATATGGTATAGACAGTAGTTCTGCATTTACTATTAACTTAACAATCAGTTATATATTTTATAAAGAGATGTGGGGGAAATCTAATTTTTGAGCTGGAGATCTAATTTTTGAATTCTAAATTAGAAAAAATGACACCACATTTAAGATACCTTTTAAAAAATGAACGTGTGTATCTGTGGTGAAGTTTTTAGGTATTAATGGCAGACAAGACCTTTTTTTCTTAAGCAGGGGAGGGAAGTGAATCCATAATGGAAACTGGGAGGTAAGCCACTAAAGATGTTTTCATCAAATATATAGCTTCCATTTAAAGACATTGATTTCTCCCCTGAAGCTCAGTGTTTGAGAATATATTTCTTTTGAATGTTATGGTGTTACAGTGATAAAGGCACTGTAAACTGCTGAGTTTAATGTTTCATATCCCGAACTTCATATTTAAAGTTAATTTTTATTTAAAGTTAACTTTTATGTACGAATTTGATGACAAAACTTCTAAATTACAGTTAAGTTTCAAACTGGTGTTTTGCTTTTTTCTATTATTAGCTAATAATTGTAGTTCTCTTATTAAGTAATTATAGTTAAAAAGAAATCACAATTAAAATCCAAGCTTAAGCTTCCATGAAAGATAACAAACAAAATATTAGTGGACTTTTTTTTAACCTGATTGTTGGAACATAACATTTTTTTGTTGTTACATGAAATATTGTATTATTTAGAATCAGTTTCACTTGTGAAATGGAAATGATGTTATGCATTTGGTTATGCAAATGATGTTATGCAATTTCCTATTCATGTGGGAAAAAATAAATGTAAAGATGTGCTGCATAATACATAGTGAAACAGTGAAATGAGATCTGGTATGTGTTTGTTTACTGAAAATTATTCCATAGTTCCAGCTATATTAACATGGATGCTTTTGGGGTGGGAATGCTTGTCCATTTCATATTGAATGATAAATAATCTATATTGTTTTAAATCTTTTGTGGCAGACCCCATTTTAATACTACTGATCCATTGAAAGCTTTAGTATTCGATTCCACCTTTGACCATTACCGAGGTGTCATAGCTAACATTGCGCTCTTTGGAGGAGAGATTCAGAAAGGGCATAAAATTGTTTCTGCACACACAAAGAAAAGATATGAAGTTAATGAAGTAGGAATTCTGACTCCAAATGAACAGCCAACAGATAAACTGTAAGTAAAAATTTCTTTCAATGGAACAAATAAAGTGATGTAAGATACTAAATACTGTATTTCTGTTCTGTTTTTACTTTGAGTAGTGAGGCTGAGTTTTCTGCTTTTGTTCTTTTTTTTAAATTATTTTTTTCTTATTATTTGCAATTGAACGCTAAATGTCAGTCTTTTTCATTGTGGGCATGTTGACACAAGCTTTAAAGGACTGCTTTTCAGGCACTGCCAGTGGGAGGGAGCAATTGTATCAGTGCACTTTTAGTACATGTAAAATCTGGACAGCTAGTTCTTTTTAAGCATTTGATATTTTCTAGCATTTTATATTCTTATGTAGCTGTCCAATTTATTTCTAGGAACTACCTTGTTAGAGAATGGAAGGGAATAGGTCTTCATCTTAGTAACTGTTGCAGCATATTTTGAGGGTGGGAAAACTTTAAATCCATGAATGCAATAGCTACCAGAAACTGGTGCCTCATGGCAGCAGTGGGAAGAAAATCAGGTACTCTGGAATTAGTGGAGAAGCTTTATCAGTTTCTCCAAGTACATGTTATTGACTTTCCTGGGAGATTCTCTAGTGAGAGATTGTTACTGTGTGTGGTGGGGTGAACCCAGCCAGCAATTAAGCACTCAATCAGCCATTTGCTTACTTTCCCAACACTAGGAGGGCATGGGATAGAATCAGAAGTGAAAATGAGGGAAAACTCATGGGTTGACATAAATACTATAAATAAAAGGGAAGGAGGGAAGAAAGTAATACAAATTCAGTCATTTACTACTACCCACAAGCAGCCTGATATCCAGCTTGTCAATGAGTGGCCACATTAAAAAGACTGCATGCTTTGTTTTTTCTTACCAAGCATGGCATTATGTGGCATGGAATATCCCCTTGGGCGCTTTGGCTGTCCTGGCTGTGACACCTGCAAGCCAGCCTCTCACCCACGCAATGGTGTTACCAGCACCATTTTTGTCATGAACCTAAAACACAGCACCATATGGGGCTGCTATTAAAAAAAAAAAAACACTCCATCCTATCCAAAAACAGTGAATTGTTTTTATCTGCCATGAGTTCCTCAACATTGTGATATACTAATGAAGGGCATTTGTCTTTGTTTCTCCAATTTAGTGTATGAGAGTTACTGTGGTGGCAGCTAAGACCTGTTCTGCATTCTGTGTCTTAGATCTTTGACAGCTTCCTACTAGCTCTAGCTCTCAAATTGGGAATAGCACAGAATTTGAAGTCCAGAATTAAATGTGCTGTTTAATTGTAACATCAATACATCTACTTGAATCGACATGTCTCATCCCCCGAGATGAAGCTCATAACTCAGAGCAGAAACAGCTTAAATGTGGTTTTGGACTCTGCATGGGGGGTAATTTATTTGAATACCTGACCGGACTGGGCAAGAATAGTGGAAATAGTGATAATGCAAAGAAACATGTCCATATAATCCCAATTTTATTCAGCTACGCAGGACAGGTGGGCTACCTGATTGCTGGAATGAAGGAAGTAACAGAAGCCCAAATAGGAGACACACTGTTTATGCATAAACAGCCAGTGGAGCCTTTGCCTGGCTTTAAGTCAGCGAAGCCAATGGTTTTTGCAGGTGAGGAGTAAACTGACTAAAGGGAAACCATTTTTTTTCCAGCAGCAAGAACAGGAGAGCTGCTAAAGCTTCTAAAAGCTATTAGAACTTCTAATGTATGTGTATATTAAGTGTTGTAAGGATTAGAATTGTAGCAAAATTAAGCTGCACCATTTATATAACTTTGTGTAATTTTTCCTTGTGTAATTTTGCCTGTTTGTGTTTTAACAGGTAAGATTAATAATAATTGCAGGCTGCTTTTCGATGAATAAGAGACTAACGTATTTTTAGCAATGGTTATTGCTTCTAATGTCACTAGTTTTTGTAGCTGGAAAAGAAGGATTGACACTTCGAAAAATTAAGTCCATTTTCTTGGAATAGGCTTTTTTCATCTTGGTAATTTCTGTATACTTATTATGAAATCTTCTTTCTCTTAAGAAATAAGCAACTTTTTCATTTTTGTTAAATGTGGTACCAAAGCCTAATATTCAAGGTAGTTTAAAAAAAATTGACTTGCTAAGGTCAGTCAGTTCTGTTGAGTTGTTGCTGCCACCTTCAGTAACTATTACATATGCTATCTATGTATATAGAAAGGGAAAGTATAATCCTGTAAATGTGGTTTTTGTCTGCATGTGTGTTGCATCCTGGTGAAGAGGAACCTATACTATGTGAACACACATGACGTGAAAAGTGGAACCTATTTCAAGCAGCAATTATACAGACAACTGCTTTTATTCATTTAAAAAATTACAGAAATGTTAGCAATGGCATTCTTATTTTTCTGTTCATTCTGACATATTGAAGGGACATCCCTATGACATTTGTCTGCTCATTTACTTATGCTGAACCTGTATAAACATAAAGTAGGTCTGCAAAAAGCTGAACTCAGATCTGAATCTTTCACAGCTGTGAAGGATTAGATGAGTACAGTATACTTACTATTATGCTTTGAATGTTAATTCCTGTCTTTCCAAGGTGATCTAAAACTTTTTTCCAAAGACTTGTTAAAGCATAATATTTCAGATTTTTAAAAGTTAAATTTCTAGTTAGAACAAAGTTAGTTTTGTTTTTATTATTGTGCTCATGGTAAGAGGCATATCTGAAAGGTAAGTACACACTAAAGTGTGACTAAGATAGTTCTCCATCACAGCACTTGTATCTAATATGTGTTGACAGGAATGTATCCTGTAGATCAAACAGAATATAATAATCTAAAGAGTGCTTTGGAAAGGCTGACATTGAATGATTCCAGTGTGACAGTTCATCGTGACAGTAGCCTTGCCTTAGGAGCTGGATGGAGGTGAGGCTTTTATACTGTTTTCATTTTTGGAACTGTTCACAAATTGAGAATGCAGGTTTAAGTCAACTGAAAATTGAACTAAAATGAATTCAGGATCATAGAATGGTTTGAGTTGGAAGGGACCTTAAAGACCATCCAGTTCCAGTCCCCCTGCTACGGGCAGGGACACCTCCCACCGGACCAGGATGCCCAAAGCCCTATCCAGCCTGGCCTTGAACACTGCCAGGCATGGGGCACCTACAGCTTCTCTGGACAAGCCTGTACCTCACCACCCTCAGAATAAAGAACTGCCTCCTTCTTCTAAAAGATTAGAATCTTTAATTCAGCTTAATGATAGGTAAAGATCAAAAAACATTTGATTTTCTAATTTTGTGCATTCACATGGAGTATGCAGTTTGTTGTGATATTGTTTGTTTTCAGAGATTCAGTGTTCATTTTTAGGACTTCTATTTAATCTCTTGGATGTTCCTTGCTGTGCCTGATGTTGCCAAACTAACTGTGTAAATATGTCAGAGGGAAGAAAAAAAGCACTCTGAAATTTCAGGTGATAAACAAGTACTTAGACTGACAAGACTTTTTTTTTTTTCCCAGATTGGGTTTTCTTGGTCTTTTACATATGGAAGTTTTTAATCAACGTTTGGAGCAAGAATATAATACGTCTGTTATTTTGACTGCACCTACTGTTCCATATAAAGCTATTCTTTCTTCAGCAAAGTTGATAAAGGTAAGTAAACAGCAGCTTAAAAGCCTCCTCTAATAAACACACTTTCTTATGTAGATTAGTACTTTATTTTATGGTAAACATTAAAATCCCTGATATTTAACTTAAAGCTTGTTTAAATGCTTTTTTTTTTTTTTAAAGAATGTTAGCTTTTTCCCCTTTCCACTTTAAGTGCTCTTTTTTGTGTCACCTGTGAACCTGTATTTGATAATGGGAATAAATGACACGATATACAACACAGTATACCTTATGTAGGACATTGTATACAATGCAGTATTTCTTGTTGTTTTCCTTTGAGTGCATACTGACTGGGCTGAGCTTAAAGCATGGAAAATAATTTTCCAGACTTCATCAGTCAGGAAATGTTAACATCTTTAGAAATAGCTTATAACAGTACTGTAGACTGGCAGGAATTGGTGAAGATGAGTCGGTGTTTTATCACAGTGATACAGCTATATGCAAAGCTCATTGAACTGATAGCAATGAAAATTTCTCTTTTTGAGACAGACAAAGCTGAACTTAAGAAAATCTGTTGACAGAGGAAGCTGCAAATAGGCTGACTCCTTATTATTCAACATATACCTCTAAACACTATAGAAAATCTGTAAAATCCAAATGAGAGAGGTTGCTGTACCTGCAAGGTATGAGACATAGGACTTCTTTCTCTGCAGTTTTGATTTTCACCTTAAGAAGTGTAGCAGCTATGAATTAAACAGTTGATGCCTCTGTTGCATAGGTGGTTCTTGGTTGCTGATATGGGACATTGGAATAAAGTTTTCAAACAGTGCAGGATGTGGGGTTCTTGTTCAAAAATACTGTTTTACTGGGGAAAGTGATATAATCACTTGCTTTGTTATGCAGGTGGGTTGTACACAATTAAGAAACACTACCTTCCTTTTATCCATATTTCAGAAAGATAACTCCTGTCCCTGATGTTAATGTTGAACTGGAAAAGCTAGGTAATGAAAACACTTGCACAGGAATAGAAAGTTTAAGTTCTAGGCCCCGCTGTGTGTGTTTAAGTTCTAGGCCCGTCTTTGTGAATATCACTGGTTAGCTCTGAACACTTCTGTTTTAAAAAACACTGGACAAAATGCTTAAAAATAGCTATACTAGTGAACAGTAATTTCTATCACTTTTCCCAGAAACACTTTCAGTAACCAGATATAGAAAACAGTATTCATTCAGTTCTTCCAACTTGGCTTGAGAGATACAGAGGCAAGAGTGTTAAGTACTGTCAAGATTCAAACTTACTACAGTTATTCTCAAAGTTCAGAAGTGAAAAAGATGCTATTTAATAGTAAATCCAACACTGAAACATTAATTTCTAATAATCTCCAAACAAGTTCATCTTCAGTTGTTTGTTGGTCTGTGAACTCTACATATACTTTTTGTTTAAGACAGAATAATAGTTTTTAGGCTAATTAGGTCAAGAAATTTGTTATAATATTAAACACTGTCTCTTCTCTTAAGCTATTCCTGCAAAGTTATTTCATGGACCAAATTCCTTATACTGCATGGGATTCTAAGCTTTTAGTGTCAAAAATTTTAATACTAGTATGTGAAGAGATTGAGAATATTGATTTCATGTTTAAGGCAGTGTGGGAACTTAACAATGGGCAGTAAATAAGAGAGATCTTAGTGAAGGAGAACCAGAAATGCTGGACAATAGCTGCCTCGTTGATGACTTTCCAGCTGTAACATTTTACATGTAGCTCCATATAAAATGGTGTACTTTCAATCCATACAGACTCTGATTACCACAGTATATAATAAATTCTGCTATTTATATAACTAAAACTGGAAAGATGACCTATTTTATAAGGACTGAATTAATGTGTGAAAATAACCTCTTGAAATTGATACAGAACTTAAAAAAAACAACAGAATAAATAGAATTTCCTGTTCTGTTCTTGTAGTCTGCATTTTCACTAATTTCAAAGAAAACAGTTTTCCTAGTTCATTATGCAACAGATGATCTAGGTGACATGTTTAAAGATATGCTGATCCAGGAACTGCTATATGTGATTTAGAAGTCTCTTTTTACAATTGTGCTTGGTGTGAATTTGAGTTCCATAAGTCACAGTTGTCCCTACATAATTGAAACACTTTTTAACCTTTTCCAATTCTGTATGTCTCATTTCATAAGTATGTAATTCACTTTGCTTGTAAAATAACAGTGTCTGTTGGTTGATTTTTTTGTTTGTTTTTCAGGAATATGGTAAAACAGAGATTACCATTATCAGCCCTGCTCAGTTTCCTGATAAACTTTCAGTATCTGAATATTTGGAGCCAACTGTTCTTGGTACTATTGTAACACCTCAAGAATATATTGGGAAAATAATTGTTTTGTGTCAGGTTGGTTTACAGTTTTAGCTCTTTGACATATCTGTTTTTAAGATCTTCATATCATACTTGAAAAAAGTGAAGTTTCTAGATAGCAGTATATTAGGTAATAGTAAAGAGTATAATTAACAGTAATTATTAATTTAAGGAAAATATTTCAAACTGTATTTTACAGTGTAAAATTACTTCTATAGAATCCATATACTGAAAGATGTCATTCAAGCTCAATGACAATCAAGTACTTGCTTGAGCACTATGTAATACAAAAGTTCAAAGCTAGTTTTTTTTCTTTCCTGAAAGAATGGAGTGTGCAGCAGGAGAGTAAGATCTTGTTTTTTAGAAGTAAATTCATGAAATAAGATACTTTTCAACACTTACTGAGGCTTCATATTTGTTTTCCAGTGCTTCACTGGAGAGTACACTTACAATAGCAATGGGTAAAATGCATTTCCCCAAGTGCATTTGAAATGCTCTTAACTAAAAATATTTCAACTACCATGTGTATTGTCTTATATATTTGTTTATAGTATTTTTATTCAAACATTTCAAGATACATAATATTTCAAGATACATAATATTAATATAAAACAGTACAATAATTGTATGTTAGCACAGAATTATATGTTCTATTGAAAGAAAGTTGTAAAATATTAAGAATTTCCTCCTGGCAGGAAAGAACATAAGCATGCTAATCCTATTTTGTAATACTCTAATGTATGTGGAAAAAGTCAATCGTAGTCAGATTTTGTGGACTAATGCCTATGCATAAAAACAAACAAACAAAACCAACAAAAATAAGCAGAAGTGGTTAAGGACTTCAGCAATTTAGCTTTCTGAGGGGATAGAGCTGAACCATTTGTCTGTCTAAGTTGCAACCACTTCATTTATTATAGTGCTGAAATTTTGTTACTTCTTTTGAGACTTCAGCAGATTATCAAGAAGAGCCACTTTGTGGCTTGAGTTCTCTTGTGTAACCAGATAGTTGTTTATTTTAGTCTGCTTTGTATTTATTTGTGGAAAATACATTTCAAGGGGACCTGAATTTTTTTTTATTGTCTAGGACCGTAGAGCAGTCCAGAAAGATATGTTATATATTGATGAACACAGGGTTATGCTAAAATATCTTTTTCCACTGAATGAAATCGTGGTGGATTTTTATGATGCTCTTAAGTCTCTGTCTTCTGGTTATGCAAGGTAACTATATCCTCTTTCCTTCTTCCTTTTCCCTCTGCCCTGGACCATGAGGAAGAAATGAAAAAAGATCTGAGAGGAACACAACGGCACAAAAAAGAATATTCCTTTGTTAGTGCTACAAATCTAGTTTTACTTCAACCCTAATACATTAGATTCAATGTGAAGAAGAGTGGGAATAAATCTGGAAAGCACTTAATATGCATTGCTACCTAATAATCACTTGCATGTGGTTTTCAGACATTATGATGTGTCACATAAACAGACTATCAAATGAGAGGGGTAAGAAGAAGAAAATCTAATGTTAGTGTTGGATTCCTTTGACACTTAAAATACTCAGTGCTTAGAGGCTGTGTTGAAGGGCTGTGTTGACTAGAGTTTTAAGGAATTTCCAACTGATACTTTCCAAGCGTTTGAAAAAACTTTTTAACTGATTGCAATAAGCATGTGGATGTTTGATTGATTTGCCTTGCTTAGTAGCTGGAAGTTAAGATGTCCTCTGCTGCCTTGGAGACAAGATTTATCTGCAGTAAATTTTGAGTCATTTTGAATAACAGTGACCTACTGTGAGAGTATTAAACATTATGTACCGATTTTAATACAAGCTCAAGTGTTGTATTAAGAACTGTTTACGGAAGTTAAAATTTAATGAACAAAGAATGTGTAATATATTTTTTTTACAAAACCATTGCTAATGTTTAAGCTACTTTTTGTTTAGTTTTGATTATGAAGATGCAGGATACCAGGCAGCAGACCTTATCAAAATGGATATTCTTCTAAATGGAAATCCAGTTGAAGAACTGGCAACTGTCATACACAGGTAGGTTGAGTGGATTCTCTATTCTAAAGAGCTAAGATTTTTTTATTAATATACAATGCAAACATGTATTACTAATATATGATAATTGCTTGCTAAAATGATTCAGTGTACATAAGTGTCTCAGGAGTTACTTGCTGGTGAAAATAATGCCTTTCTGTTTCCAGTCTCTCTTCTCACAATGTCTGTGTTAGATCTCTATTCTATAACTTCACCATCCCTCTCCAATAATCCTGAGATCAACTTGTTTTTCTGTCCTCCTTCAAACATATATTGTAATTCTCTAGACCTTTAGTCACTTTTCTTTCCAAAATCTGGTGTATATGTATAAGCTAAATATGGTTGGATAATTTGATTAGCAGGTTGCTATAGTGTGTTAAAACACAATCCGACTTTCAGTGTAATATAAGGTATTTCCAAAATGTAGGTATGAAAGGTCAAAAGATTTACTTATTACGGAAACAACCAATAAAACTTCCCCTTGAACTTCTAGTTCAAAATAACATTTAAAGCTGTGAATTTATTCAATACAGCTTCAGTGTGATAGAGATGATTGGGATATTTATTACAATTTTTTGGAACCGCTTATTAGAAGTAAGCTTGTTATCTGGTCAGTTTAACTCAAGATAAAATGAAAACCTTTATTATAACTTTCTCAAACACTTTGTTCTATGGATATATTTGAGCAGTTGGTGACTGTCTGAAAACATTAACTTCTGAAAACTTTCTGCTTCAGTGATAAAGCTTATGCTACTGGTAAATTCCTGTGTGAACGTTTAAAGGATTCCATACCTAGACAATTGTTTGAAATAGCCATTCAGGCTGCTATTGGCAAGAAAATAATCGCAAGAGAAACGTAAGTGAAGCCATTGTTTTCTTCCTTTTTAAACTATTTGAAGTTTGAACTTTTAATGTCTTGTCTAATTTTATACATTACAATACTTTGATTTTTTTTACTGTAGAATGATATTTTTCCTGTATGTGCTGCCAGACCTCTTGGAATAAAAACAAAACACTTCTGAGCTGTGACTATGAATAAGGGCTTAAATGAAAATATTTAAGTTTATACTATCTTAAATTGCCTGTGGTCAGCACTTAATGGACAAAGTATAACTTGCCACATGTTTGTCCACTTCCTCTCTAGTAGTGGAAAAGGATTAAGTGTTGAAAAAGATTATCTGGCTGTGGAATAGTTTTTCTGCCAGTCAGCAAAATAAAGAACTGAACTGTGCTACTGCAAAGGAAATGTGTTGCAAGCTGAGCACATACAGCTATTTCTAAGCAACACTCACTTTTAGAACAAACTGTTTACTTCATTGTTGTTTCATGTCATATTTTTGCTGCTGATGTCTAAACTAAATTTAAATTATGATTTAAAAAAATTAAAGATATAGATCCAAGCAGAGTGCTGTAAGAACTTGTGTGCATATGTGCATGTAGGAAACATGAATGTTGTGAATCATAGCAGAAGTCCAAAATAATAACTTTGCATATGTGTTATGCACCTTAAGGAATATTTCTCAAATTGAGAAATGTGAATTAAAATCTTGATTAAAGCTTCATCTTCTGTATACAAAGTGTGAAAATGATTCTGGTGCTTTTTAAAAATCTAGCACAAAAGCAATGCTCTGCATTTTGACAACTCACTGTTCAGCTTTACAGGAGATGCTCTACTCTGTTAATATATGTATGGTATTCTATTTTACAGACTGAAAGCTTACAGAAAAAATGTTGTGGCAAAATGCGTAAGTTTCTTTATTTTTTTTTAATTATTATTTCTAATATATGTAAACCCTAGAGTCTTGCTAACATGTGGCCTATATTCTCTTAAAAACTCAACAAAGACACGTTCTGCTTGTGTTCCAAATGGAATCTAACAGACACTTTTAAAATTTTCCTTTGAAATTTGTGTAACCTTTTAGTTGCTTCCAGTAAGAGTGGGGATCAGGAGGAATAATAGGCCTTTTCAAAGTTACACTGTCTGTCCACTCCTGTCTCCTCAACATCTTTCTAAAAGTTGTAGACATGTAATAAATGTATGATTTCACACACTTCCTTATTAGTTTTTTTTTTCAGATGATTAACATAACTATAATAAAGTGCTTCCTTAGACTGGTTGCAGTTAAACTACTACTTAGGTTTTCAGTAAGAAATCATAATGCCAACAAGACTGGACAAACCTATAGGAAAAGCAGGATGCCTCAATTATCTTGTCCTCAGATCTCAAGCTAACATATTAAAGATTAAGCGAGTGTCCCTTTCTCACAACTATCAAGAGTTCTTCCAACAACCTATGTTGGATGGTGTCCATTTAACACTGCATAAGGGTTCAGTTAATTTATCTAGATGTAAACACCTAGTGGTAGTCAAGATGCCAGTGTATTAGAGCTGACATCCTGCTGCTGTTCCAAAAGGATTTGGATAGCATATGGAATACCATAGTTATATCTAATGTCAGCCAGGCTTATGTGAGAATATTTATTATATAAAAACATATGTAACTGAATTTACCTGTAATTGTCCAAATGGAAGTGCTCAGTTGCTCCCATTCTTTGTAGCTAGTGTTTTTTTGAGATAACTGCAGTATAAAATCTTTATTTTTAATATAACCAGGCTTTTTTGAGTATTGTTTAAGCCCTTGAGCTTAGTGTTACCGAGGTGTACTGTAGTTGCATTTAAGATTAATATTTTTTTTTTCCTTTTCCTAGTATGGTGGAGACATTACAAGAAGAATGAAGCTTTTAAAAAGGCAGGCAGAAGGGAAGAAGTTGATGAGGAAAATTGGCAATGTGGAAGTACCAAGAGATGCCTTTATACGTGTTTTAAAGAGAAAGCCTGACAAATAGATCACTGACATGCAGCTGATTATTGTTCTCTTACAGACATCAGCATATTTGAATTAATAGGTAATTTATCACTGAGTGATTAACTTATAATTTGCCTTAAAATGATGTAAATGTGTATGTGGGAACATAAGCATTGTACTTAACGTATCCAGACTGTTGTAGATTGTCATGAAGTTATTTAATTTTACTTCACTGAATCTAAAAGTTATTGTACCTTCACCCATGTTTGATAACTCTTAATGCTTGCAAGTCTTTGTATGATAAAACAGGAAAAATGTGGCAAAAAGTTTATTTAAAATAATTTAAAGGTAGGGATTATTTTTTAAAAAAAGTTGTTGCCACAAAAATATGTTACTTCCTCTTCTAGTTGCTAAAGTTGCTCTTTTCAGGAAATCACAGGAAGAAAAGCTACTCATAGCTTTCTCCATGAATAAGACTGACTCAGGCCTTAAAGACTTCTTTCTGGACATGTCCTAATAAAATGTTCATGCCAGTCTACTGTCAAAGTGCAATTTATATTCTTCACATGCTGAAGTTTGTCAGTGAGTTCTTACTTAACTGTAATTAAATGCATTTACTATTAGCTGTTGCTTTTGGTAGTGTAAACAAAGCAATCAGAAACACAAGTTAATGACCATACTCCTGACCATACAGTGTTCACAACTACCTGCTCACTTCTCAAAAAATTTAATGCCGCTTTTGTTCGTAGATCTTAAGGACTAGTGTGGGGCTGTCGAATTCTGTACTTAGAATTCCACAGCTTACTTAATTTGTTACATTCTTGTATATACATAGTATGTATTGGACATCCCAGTCCAATACATACTATGGGTTTTCTGAAAGACAGGTCCTGCCTCACTAACCTGATCTATGATAAAATAATCTGTTTGGACAAGGAACAGGCTGGGGATGTTGTTTACTTGGACTTTAGCAAGGCTGTTCCTATGGGAAACAGCATAGTGTTTCCTATACTATTCTCCAAGGGAAACTGGCTGCTTGGGCCTCAGATGGATGGGTGTACTTGTTCAGTAAGTAAAAAATGTGGCTGGTGGTGGCTGTGCTCAAAGAGTCATTGAATTAAATCTGTCAGCTGGTCACAACGGGTGGTTCTTGGGGCTTACTCTTGGAGCCAATTTTGTTTAATATTGTTGTGGTTTAACCCAGCTGGCAGCTAAACACCACACAGCTGTTTGATCACCCTCCCCCTTCCCTCTCTGGGATGGGGGGAGAGAAATGGGAAAGTGAAGCCAGAAAGTGAAGCCTGTGGGTTGAGATAAAGACAGTTTATTAAGATAGAAAATAATAATATGTACAAAGAAGTGATGCACAATGCAATTGCTCACCACCTGCTGACTGATGCACAGCCCAACCCTGAGCAGCTGCCCCCCCCCACCACGGCTAGCCACCCTTATATATTGTTCAGCATGATGCCAGATGGCATGGAATACCCCTTTGGCCAGTTTAAGTCAGCTGTCCTGGGTCTGTCCCCTCCCAGCTCTTGCTGCACCCCCAGCCTGCCCGCTGGCAGGACAGAGCGAGAAGCTGAAAAGTCCTTGGCTTGGTGTAAGCACTGCTCTGCAGCAATTAAAACATCAGCACGTTATCAGCACTCTTCTCATCCTAAACCAAAACATAGCACCCTGCCAGCTACTAGGAGGAAAAATAACTCTGTCCTAACTGAAACCAGGACAAATATCTTTACCAACAAGCTACATGAAGGGAGGTAAGGTTGCAGATGACACCAACTGAGGTGGGAGTGTTGATCTGCTTGAGGGGAAGAAAGCTCTATAGAGGGATCTGGATAGAGCGGATTGGTGGGGCAGAGATGAAAGTGAATTTCCACTTACACTTGAACTCTGTTGAGGAACCAGAGTTCCAAAAGAGGTTTAGTGCAAACCAAATTTGGGTTTTACATACATACACAAAATATACCAAAAAAAGAAATTTAAGTAGAAATCTGATCAAACCACTAGCTTCCTATTTTCTTGGTATTAAGTGTATACCTACCTTGTAGAAGTGTACACCTATTTCATTTATCTCTTTGACACAGATAATCTTTTTTACAGTTCAAGGCTGAAAATGTTTTTGATAACTTAGGGTCTGTTTGGAAGAGGTTTGTTAGTAATTAAGAAAGATTTTGCTCTTTCATATAGATGGTGTAAGGCATCACCTTTTCTTACTTTTTTTACATTAAGCACAAAACTGGAAGCAGGACACAGAACAACAAAAGAAGTCAAACTTCAAGAATTTTCTTTTTCATCTACCTACGTTACTCTTTCTACCTCTGGGGATCCAAAACAAACAAAATAAGTAAATTAAGTTCTTAACCTCTTTCTTACATGGAAGGAGACAAAATACTTCTCCATTAAAGCTTGAAGTACTTGCACAGTTCAGAATTTACATTAGAAATAAAACAATTTGGAAATGGTAGATTTATATTTACATTTTACTTTTTCAAATAGGAAATAACATTCCTTGTAACAGTTCAATATTTATAGTGATACAATGAGAGGTAATCATTACAGCATGGTTAACAGTGACTTTTTTACATGATAATATAAACTAGTAGACATCATGTTCCTAAGAATTAACCTCTTTGCAGGCATTTAATGGTAACATCTGATACAGTTAAACATGTATGTCCAGAAAGGAACACTTAAATTTTTTCCATATGGACAAAGCTCAATTATGAAAAATTGAAAAATCCTAAATTAATTTGAAATACAAGAGAGGAAAAAGTGCTATGACAGAAGATTGATGTTCGCAAGAGGAGTAAGTTATGACACTTTCAAAAATTGGGTGCATTTATAGGCACTGTTTTTGTATTTTTATTTGCCTGAATTGTACAGCAGGACTTGAGATGCCCCAAAACTGTTTGTGTAAGGTAAGTTTAAGGCAACCAAGTGCAAAAGCTCAGTGTGCATTAGATATATGTAAACAGAACATTTCATAGTAGAAATTGTACAGCTATTACAAATCCATAGTATTTAACAAAGACCAAAACCAAATGCAAAGTGTAGTTGCACTAATGTAGCCAAAATTACAAGTTTTTAGAAATAAAATATTTTCTCTAACAGATGCATTACATTGCTGTGCTAAAATAAGTGTTCTGCCCCACCCACCCCCCTCCACCCCTATGTAACATGCAGTCTGCCACAGCTTTGTTCTGTTCCATTTAGTTACTGTAACAGCCAACAACAGATTTCCAAATGTTAAAGCAAAATGCATGACACAGCAAATAGAGATGGAATGTAAATGTACAGATATTGGACCTTTTAAAAAATACAGTACATGGATTCCCCATTTTAAACAGTTTAACATATTGCATAGCAGTGAACTCATCTGCTACCTAAAACTGTTGCTGTTGACCCACATGGAGTTCTTCTTCAGTTCTTCTCTCAGTTTTCTTTCATACTGTACAGTGGGTCCACAAGTTTATTGTGCACATGCATTAAACCTTGGGGGGAAAGCAACAATGCCAGCTTTACAATTGTTATACTTTTTCAACATGTCTCTCTATCCACATTTTTATTTGGGCTTTACTTCAAATTACACATTCTAAACAGTTCACTGAAAAGAAAGAGAATGGTTATTTAAGGTAGGTTAAAATCAGAAGTAAATAAGTTAAGACAGCATGCATATATATATATATATATATATATATATAATATATATTCCTGTATCACTTAAACACTATTGACATCTTCAATTTAAACTCAACAGGGACAAGACAGCTATGATAACAAACCAGTCAAAAAGATGTGGAATAATTCCAGATCAATTGCACACGATGAGAGATTCACCAATTGCTCTTTTGTATTAAAAACTGCAATTGCAACATAGAATTCTTTATATCACAAATTCGTCATAAAAATCTGATTTATCCGTACTAATATTTTTACAGCTTGAGTTGCAACATTCTAGCATTGTGGTATCTTTGTAATTACTCATATACTTCCGGTCCTAAATAGGCAAAAATCAGACCCTTTTTGCAGATTTAGAACTTGCGTAGTTCAACTGTGAACTTGATTTAGAACTTGACTAATTCCTATTCTACTATAGTATTTTTCTGGTCGTATATAAATAATCCACAGTTGTGACTTGGAGCATTGCTTTTATTTTCTATTCAGAAAATATCTGAATGCTAGGAAAAGTAGATCAATTTAGCAAGAAAAAGTGTTTTACATTATTTGGTTACAACTTAATAGAAGCATTAAGATGTTAACCAGATGTTAACCAATACATGCTATTCAGTCACTGGTATGTTTTTAAACTTTGTGTCACCTTACAAACTAGTAACAACTGATTTTGCACATTTGCACATTCTGCAAAGAGTCCAGTTTAGCACCAAACTAAAGATTAACTTCTAAAGCTATAAGTAATATGCAACATCAAGTTGAGATTTTCTTAAAAACCATGGAAGAAGTCTGACAGTAAGTGCACATTTGAGTGATCAGTGACAATGAATATACAAATACCTTTGCTATATCATGTATCCAGTGGCTAACCTCCCATCACTGCAGCAAAGCCTGAATAACTGTACAGTCTGAGCTCATTACTTTAGGTGACCACAGCAAAAACCATTTTATGCAGCATCAATTTCTAATATGTGTGGTTAATTAATATAAAATACAAATCTACTATTCCTTTGTCCACTAAGTGACATACTCAATCATACTAAAAAGCCAACACACCTACAACAGACTAAAAAACCCATGCCATTTTTGTCTCTGGAGGTAATGACTGATTAGCTACAGATCTTTGTGCTAAAACAAAACAAGAAAAAATAACACAATCCTTGGAAATCAACATAACTAAGGTGCAAATGAAGAGTCTCTTAAATTTCATAAGGACAACCATTTGTCTGACATACATAGGAATGATCAAGTCAATAAAGTTTTCTAGGAGTTTGACAGTAAGTGGGAAAATACTAAGTACAAATTTGATACAAAAGGGATTTGTACTGAAAGAACAGTTACAGCTTCACACATTACTCAATCTGGAACTATGTTTTGAACTTTAAAAGCATTGCACTTCCAACCAGTGCTTTTCTTTTCTAAAAGAAAAAAAAAAAATTACCCACTTCCTGAAGGCATGAAAAATGCCTACAAAGTACTGCCACTTCTATACGTAATGAAATATGTTTAAATCCTGTTTGTTGATGTGTTTCAGGAAGTACAGTTAGAAACAAAAGCTTTTTTTCTTTTTTAAATAAAATTATACACCAGAGTCCCTTACTTCATAGGTACCAAAGCAATTATTTCAAACAAAGAGTCTTGCTGCCTATTCAACCCAGATCAAGTTAAAATATTACACAGAAACTGAGGAGCATGTACAAGGACAGAAAAGCTATCCTGAATTAACTTTTCTTCAGACTGGTTAGTAAATCCAAAGTTTATTTTCTGCTTCCTTCTGCAATAAAGTAAATAAAGGGAAATGTAAAGGTCACCTTTTCCTCTTTCAATAAGAACATTTAAGTATACTTGATAATTTTAGCCTTTAACTGTTTCAGCAAGTTAAAAAAAAAAATTGAAGGGGAGTAAGAACTATTCCAGTCAGCAGCCAGGGTGGTGACTTATTATCAGAAAGTATTTGAAGTTTCAAGTAGTACCTTGAGATTTTTTTAAATAGTAAAAAATTGTAGTGAATAGCTACCATGATTAGCAGTCAGTCATCAAGAGCTACCCAGCTTCCTAAGAACCAAGATGTACACCCTGGAGATCAAGATTCAGAAATAATTCCAGGTTTGATTTCTCCTCTACCTTAAAACAGGAAAATCTGACTGATTTATGAACAGGAAAAATTAAGCCAGTCAAAACAATCTTTAGGAATTTTGTCACTTTGTTTGTGCTTACAAGGTAATTATATGGTGTGACACAACAGCACATTCATACACTGTAGCCCTTTTTTTTAAGCAATGTTCAGTGTCAGCATCATTCATCAATAACTGTACATTAGTAGGTTTATATCTTTCTCAAGCAAAGCTTTTGTTTATATAAACACTGGATAATGTTTAAAATTCACCCAAGCAGTTAGAGAGGTTTATCTTTGAAAACAGTAAGTACTATCTAGCAGTGTGACACAGGTGAAGACTATCCCTCTTCTGAATACATAGCAAAGAAGCTACATAGCAAAGCCAAGCCAATACATAGCAAAGAATACATATTGAGAAATCCAAAATTAGAGTTAGCTGTAAATGATATCAGGATCAAACCACAGTAATGCCAGATTTTGTAATCTAATGCACCTAAGGACAGTAGCAATAAGATGCTCAAAAAGGCCAATGACAGCTTTGATGCCAGATGCCTCCGCTACTAAAAGGAACCATGCCAGTAAGATGACTGACATATATAAACACAATTTACTGTGCTAATATACTTAGGAGAAAACTATTTTTCTCAGCTTCTACAGACTCAGTTAAACTGAAATAACCATGTTCATGGATGTTAATATCAAAAATCCAAACTTTAAGCCTGCCTCAATATACCTACTACAGATTCAAAAAGTACAGTAAGTGCAATGCATTAACAGTCAATATAGGTTGTTATGCAAATTGCACTGTATGGAGTCAACTGAGGATGTTTTTCAAAGTCCGTATCACACATTTGAAGTTTACTAGATAGCACTTACAAGACACTTAAGTGGAAAGACACCACAGAAAAAACAGTATGAAATATATCAGGCCTAAAAGAAAACTTAAAGCAAATGAAACTTCTCCACTTTCTATTAAAAACCAGTATTGGTCAAATAGGAAGCAAAGGAAATATCTTATTCAAAGGAGATTTGTCAAGAATGTATCAAACAACACTGTCCTTTCAGATGGAAGGAACACGAGTCACATCTCCTAGTGCTTTTCCACTCACAAGACATAAGTTAACATTTAATATTTTGAATAAATAACATTATACATTGGGCCTTCTGACACATTATGGTAACCAGACTTACTTAATTTTAATATAGGTAACTTCTGATTCAGTGCTCACCTTTAAAGTACTTCACAGTTTTAACTCTTAGTTCTAAAGTAGCATCTTCATCACACACAAAGATAGTACGAGGGTGCTGCTGGAAAGCAGAAACTGTCCACATGTGATTGACACCTTCTTCAATCGCTTTGTACAATGCAAAAGCCTTATGCGCACCTGTTATAAGAATCATCACCTGCAAAACAAAGGTCTCTACTTTCAATCCTCATATCAACACAAACAAGTCTTGAAAACAGATACATGCAACTAGAACTAAATGAATTCTTACTTCTCTAGCATCCATCACTGTACCCACACCAACTGTTAGCGCCATAGTTGGTACTTTAGATAAGTCTCCATCAAAGTACTTAGCATTTGCCAAAATGGTGTCCATTGCTAAAGTCTTTAATCTTGTTCTTGAAGACAAACTCGATCCGGGTTCATTGAATGCAATGTGGCCATCTGGACCAATGCCTTTTCAAAGTTAAAGAGAGCAAATCATTCCAGACCTGCGAGTCAACAAATATCCTCAAACATTGTGAAAGAATAAAAAAGTTTTAGGATTTATTCTTTTGTTTTGCTTTCACATGTGCAATTAAAAAAAAAAAAAAAAAAGCATTCAAAACTTACTTAAACTACATTATCATTAGAAGTTTGGACACCGAGCATTCTATTTTGGTATTTATACCAATTCTTTGTTAGTCACAGAACTTTCTTACACTACAATAAACAGTAGTTTTAGCTATGTTCTGAAGATCATGTCCAAAGAGTCAATATATTTGTTTGAACCATAACTAACCACAAAGCATTTCCTCATACCTCCAACAAACAGATCGATCCCCCCTGCTTCTTCAATTTTCTTTTCAAAAGCATCACATTCTGCCTGTAAGTCTGGAGCATTCCCATCAAGGATATGAGCATTATTTGGGTCTATGTCAATATGCTTAAAGAAGTTATTCCACATATACGAATGATAGCTCTCTGGATGATTTCTGGGAAGCCCTGAAATCATTTAAAATCAAATTAACATATTGCAAGACTTAACCAATCAGCCTTAATCCTAGCCTACATGTTGCCAATATGGGGTATGCAAGACAAGCCTTTTCTTGAGCAGTAAGAAATGAGAAAAAGGAACATTTGAAATTATATTAAGATAGACTTCCCCTTGGTATACATGAGACAATTTATTTCACTTGGTATATATCATATCACTAAGAGTATTAACTCTTTAAAACAAATGTAGTCATCATGCTTGGAACAACACTTTCTATAGAAATGATTTGCAATCAATTTAGCCCAGGATCCACTTGGACTAGTTAATTATTTGCATTTTGGTGGATAAACAGATCAAATGCTTCAAATGTCCCCAGGTTTAATGTAGAAGCACAAAAATAAAATGCAGATCTTGTGCTTTGTGGAAGTGTACAACAGTTAATAAAGGAAAAAAAAATCTGTATAACTGTCTCCTCAACTAATTAGCACTAGAGCTTACCTACATATTCATCCATGTTGAACGTCTTTACGTATTTGAAAGAGAGATCTCCATTCTTGTGATATTCTATCAGCTTTTTGTAGCATCCCAAGGGTGTACTCCCTGTTAAACAAAGTTTTTTCCACTGTTCTATATATCCATAAACTTCGTGTATTTAAATCTCTTCATAGACACATTCTGCTATGATGCTTTTCAACATAATTAAAAGAACTCTGTTATTTCTCATCTACTATTTCTCAGTTTCTCAAACCTTTTCACCACTTTTTACACAGAATCAAATCCACATTAAAATATAAATATGTTGAAGCATTACCACAAGTACGTTTATGTTCTTTTAAATATACTATCTTTTAGCAATGATCTAAGTACAGGTCTAAGTTTAGTCAGTTACATAGGCTTTGAATAAGACTTGCCTGTTGGTAGACCAAGCGTGAAATATCTTCCTTGACTGGGCTTGAACTGGATAATGCGATTGCAGATGTATTTTGCTGCCCATTCACTAGCCTGATCGTAATCTTCAAGAATGACTAGCCTCATTATGGCAGCGAGGAGCTTGTAGAGTAAAATAAACTTAAACCTGGAGAAAATAAAGTTTTTAAAATAAGAACCATATCAATAGCTGTAAAACTCCTGGACAACAGATAAAAGTCCCTTCTTATGATGACACGGTATAGTACTAAATAAATAGAAAAGGTATTTTACCTGCATCAATGTACTACACTCTTGCAGTTCTAGTACAAACCGGACTGCCAGACAATCAAAAAACAAGCTACAAGTGATACATTCCAGTCAAAAAATGCATTAAAAATTGCACACTAATTTAAAGGAACTCATAAAGAAAAGTTCAAACAAAACAGGAGCAAGTCATTTTGAACTTCAGTCTTCTCATTTTTTTCAGAAAAAAATAACTATATTCTGCTTGAAATACAAAGCAAAGAAACACACAAACACTGAGATTAAACCTTGTTTCCTGTGACCAGCTGAGTGTCAAAAATGTCAAAACCAACTCTTCTTTCTCCACAGGCCATACTATGCTTGGTATCAGCACAAACCCGGTACCACTGTCAGAAGCCTGAGGCCTCCTAGGTGCCAAGCCACCACTAACACATGCTACTTGTAGCTAACCTGAGATAGGAGACCAGTTTCAGATGACACACGAATTAAGGTACCGTAGCGCTTAGCAGGGCAGTAGCTGCTGCTCACAATAAAGAAGGTGGGGAGGCACAGCACCTCTTGCTGGCGTGAAATTATAACAAACCAAACTCACCTTTGTATGGGAAACGCTATCCCACAGGTACTGAAAAACCCAACACCTCCAGGAGAGCGGCCAACAGAGACCCCACAGCTCTAGGGCCGCAAGCTAAAGCTTTACCAGGACGCAGCGATGCTAAAGAGAAGGGCGGCCCGAGAACGGCGCTTCAGGCGGGCCGCCGAGGGACAGACAGACCGACGGACAGCCCTACGGCCCCACCAACCGCCTCCACCCCACCAAACGCGCCCCTGCCCCAGCGCCGCTCACCGCCGGGAGAGGCCTCAGCGGTGCCGAGCGGCAGCGGGAGAAGGGCGATGGGAGCCGCCGCCACCGCCACCCCTCCGCAGGCCGCCCGCGACCCGGAGGCAACCGGAGAGGAGCGGAAGCGGGCGGGCGGGGGGAGGCTCCACGCATGCGGGGGAACAGCGGCCGCGGGCGGGGCCTTCAGGACGGACGGGGAGGGGCGGGGCGGGGCGGGCCCACAGGTATTGGAAAAGCCATCCAAGGTCGTCGGGACCAACCATCGCTCTACCACTAGTATCAGCTACTAAACCATGTTCCTCAGCACCACGTGCAACCTTTCCTTGAGCACCCCCAGGGACGGTGACTCCACCACCTCCCTGGGCAACCCGTCCCAATGCCTGACAGCTCTTTCTGAGAAGAAATGTCTCCTCATTTCCAACCTGAACCTCCCCCGTGCACAACTTGAGGCCATTCCCTCCTGCCCTATCGCTTCTTATCTGTGAGAAGAGGCCGACCCTCAGCTCTCCTCATAGGGCCCTATGGTGAGGCTTTTGTTCAGAGTCCCTGTCTGGGGCAGAATGGCTACTAGGGAAGCTCTGACATTTTCAGGAGGGAAACTGCTCTTTTTATTTCAACTCTTTTTACTTGAACTTACTTGAGGCAGCTGTAAAAGCTGCTGATAATTGTTATTGTGAAAATAATGGGTACAGCAAGCACTGCTTTCTCTTCTTTCTGGTTTAAAGGCAGATGTGCCCCATACCTGGAGGTGTTCAAGGCCAGGCTGGGTGGGGCCTTGGCCAATCTGATCTATTGGATGGCATCCCTGTCTATGGTGGGGAGTTGGAGCAGGATGATCCTTAAGGTCCCTTCCAACCCGAACCACTCTGATTCTATGATTTGTACACTTAGCTGGGCTGTATTCTAAACAGTTATGATACAGTGGGTATTGCTGGTTGGGACAGGGCTCATAATCTTGAAGAGTGCTTCAAAACTGAGTGGGGAAACTGAAGAAAAGGTAAAAGCAAGCAGCATAATTGTGTCTATATGTACATGCTGTAGGGTTCATCGATAACATCTTGGAAAAACGGTTTAATCTTCTACTGGGCAGGAGTATAACTGCTTGAGAAAATCACTGTAATTAAAGTGAGGGAAGCTGGTAGAAGTGAGGGAAAACTTAAAATCAGGAGTCATGTTCAGTGATGTCTTTTCTGGTAATCACACTACAGCATGATAGTGTGGAAGGATTAACAATTTGCCAAGGGCTTAAAAGGTGAATTTGCAACTTCAGGACAAAAATAAATCTTCATGGAGTCTCTGGGGCTTAGCAGAAACTAAAATATTTTATTTGAATTTAACCTTCAAATATCAGCAATTTGTCACCCCTTTGATTTTGCTCATGCCTGTTCTTCCTGTAGTCTTTATTCTCAAAGTTTCCTGGGCCACAAAAATGCTTTTTCTTACACCATTTCTTGAGTCATGTTCTGAATCTCTGCTTCTCTCTGTGTTGCCAGGAACATTTTAGAGAATATTACTATGGAGGTTGTGATTTTCATATCCTATGTAACAACCCAAATTTTGCCCATAGATTTCTGTTCTGTTCTTTCTTACCTACATGGACCATGTGTAACATTTTCAAGGTAAACTGCTTCTGTGTATAGCAAACTATTTAATGCATTTATTCAGAAAAAATAAAAATAAAAATCACTTAGTGTTACCTCTGTTTCTCTTGGCATTCCCAAGTCATTCAACTTTCTCTAAATATTCACATCTCTTTGATTCCATTCCTAGAATTACCTTCTGGTTATGACCTTACCATCTATTCCTTACCCTACTATAGTCCATTGGCTTTGTTTATCACTCTAGAGATGAAGTTGTTGTAAGAATCTGAGATCTTTCAGATGAGTTCTGCTATTTCTGCAACTTGAGATTGCACTATGTTCAGCACTAATGAAAAATAATATTAAAATTTGGATAATAGGCTCCCCATGTTGTATATTTTTTTGTGGAGGTCAGAGAATACACAATTCACCTGTTGAAACTTCTTTTCTTGCTGCTTCTTAATTCTGAACAACCTTCCCTGTCAATAGCCTTTTAGCAAACATGGCAAAATTATCAACTGCTTTTTCTAGTTCTCCAAGAAATTCCTCATCTTTTGTGATTACGTTCAATTATACCTCTCCTTGTTAATATCCTAATGGATAGGATAGTAGGGTGACTTTTTTCCCCAAGTAATCCTTCAAATTTTCCTTTCTAATTGTTGGTAGATGCAAAATTCACTATATGCATTGAGTTGTTGCAAGCAATTAGGTGAAGTCTTAATTAGTCTTTAGGTTTCAGACCCCTGAGTAGCATGACTAGAGATTTCTTAAAATCTCAGTGTCACATTATTTAAAATGTCAGTGTTTCTTCTGTTGCTTCTGGAAACTGCAATACATTTCCTTCCTTCCTTCCTTCCTTCCTTCCTTCCTTCCTTCCTTCCTTCCTTCCTTCCTTCCTTCCTCTTTCTTTCTTTCTTCTCTCTTTCTCTTCTTTCTTTTTCTTTCTTTCTTTCTTTCTTTCTTTCTTTCTTTCTTTCTTTCTTTCTTTCTTTCTTTCTTCTCTCTTTCTCTTCTTTCTTTCTTTCTTTCTTTCTTTCTTTCTTTCTTTGTTTTCTTTTTGTTTGTTTGTTTTGTTTTTGTTCTTGTTTTATTTTCCGTAACATCCCCTTCTGTTCAATATTAAATCATTTACTAGTCATGGTGATCTGATTTTTATATATCTGCTATGAGAAAGTAGTTTTTTGTATTACCTTTATTTAAATGTCCAAATGTTTAGGATCCTAACTTTTGTGTTTGAGTGACTAGGAATTTGAACCGGTGTAATTCAATAGTAACCAGGTTGCATTGAAATTTAACTTGAGGAGGGTCACCTGAACTTGGAAGGTTGAATCTAAATTTTAACAAAGTAGTTATTCCCTCAGATTGCCTCCTTTTTAGTTCAAAGAATAAAAGAACATGCCCAACATCGGGGCCTATGAAAGAAAATGACTCAAATGGACTATGTATAATAACATAACATTTAGCCATGTAAGCAGTTCTGAATAGTCTCCTATCTTTCTTACTGATCAAGCACCATGAGCAGCTGCCCATCTAGGAGGGACCAGCTGTGTCCATCCTTATTTCCTTTCAATAACAGCCTTAATAGAGCTAAAACAACTGGCCACCATTTTGCAGATACCCTGAGTGCAAAATATTTCCAGCTCATCACTGCAGGTCCCCTTAAGTTTCACTAAGTACAGAGTGCACCTTGCAATTGAAAAATTTGGATCTGCTCAGGCCATAGCAAACTGGAGGTTCAGTAAAAGCTGCTTAAATTTTTATTATAGTCCCACAGAGTGTCACTTAGTGACCAGATGCCTTATTTTCAAGCCTGTGATGTTTAGCCAATGCCTGGAAGTCACAGGGAGATTTACAAAGCCAGATTGCATAGTAAACTAAACATAGACAGGCTTGTACAACAGGTAGCAATTAAGTTCATTGTACTAAATATACATGCAGCAAAGACTCTGAGAAGAAGCCAAAAAGGTTAAAATGAAGATATTTGCCAAGGCATTAAATATAGAGCTTGAGAAACAAGTGATTATGGAAGGACCAGAAAACAAGATAAGTGCAAATCAAAATTAAGAATACAAAATAGCATAGGAAACCTTTTAAATGGTTATAACTATATGGGGAGAAGGAGGAAAACTGCAATGGAAAGAAGGTTTTTGTAGTTGTTGTCTAATTTTTGGAGTTCTGAAAGAATTTGGAGAGAGTAGAAGTTGCCCCAGGTACTCTGCTTAATGCCATAGGGTCAAATAGCCTTCTGTATTTCTGTGACTGAAGAATACTGTATTGCTGATAACTTCATTTGTCTTCCAGATATAAACAAGAAGGGGTTGAATCCACTTGGAAGCATTGCTTACTGCTCAGAAAGCATCCCTGTGCTTGTCACAGCTTTCCTTCAAACCTACTTTGTTAGGTCTCACCATGTTTCTGTGAGCCGAGGGGTGTATAGCATGCAGTGTCTTTTGGTTTTGTGCTTAATACAGCAGTCCAACTGGATCCACATTCCAGTAAGAATAGGAAACATCAGATTCTGTGATACCATGAATATAATGACAGGTGCTTATGCCAATTAGCACCCTGTGCTTTTGTTTTCAGTTTCTGTTCTCCCTTGCCATGTGCTGTTTCTAACATGGATTCTGTTACAATCTGTACTAAAACAGGCAGTTACCCAGCACCAGCTGGTTCTGGATGTAAGAGTCGATCTCTACAGAGTAAGCATTCAAGGTGATGAGGAGGGTGGTGTATGGTGTATCATACCCTCACCATTTAACGATATTTTGCTGGAAAATTCTTCAGTTCCTCCATTCTTCAAAGTAGGGGTTCTGTGCTGGAGTTTCCTGCTCAGTACAGCTTCATTAATCCACAAAAAGAGAGCTGATGATCCTTTTCCAATGTCTGCAGTGCCAGGATGTTTCTCTCTAAGCATCTCTTTCAAGCTTTTGTGCCTGAACCAGCAAGCACAGCTGCCTCCTACATTGCCTGCAGATCCCCTTCCCAGATCTTGCCTGTTACTGACAGGAGCGTCGGCTGCCTCATAGGTATGAGTGCCTAAATCTGTGCCTGGCTGTGCCCCTGTAGCGTGGGACATTCTTGATGTAGTCAGGGTACTTAACTGTACTGAGCTAAATTTCTGGCAGTGCTGTCAGCTGTTGTCCAGTCTTATTCCTTTCAGAGTGCACAGATGTTCTCCAACTCTGTCCTTTCTTGCCAGTCTCTTATCTCCTAATCCACTCCTTTACTGGGCTGAATGATTGAGCCTTTCCAGCCTTTCCAGGAATGTACCTGGACTGAAATGCATACATTAGAAATAAGAAGTACCAAGTGCAGTGTCTTTTGCAGGTCTAAGATGAAAGTTGTGCCCTTGCTTCAAGTGCTATCTGATGGGAAGCCACTATTTATTTATTTATTTATTTAATCTACAGAGAATCTGTGTTTGGTCTCATGCTTCATAGAAGTTTCATACATCATGAAGATTGTTTGTTTTAGAAGCCTTTTTGCAAGGGGCATAGTGACACTTTTTAAGAAGGAGCAAGAGTGAATGACAAGGGATTTGGATGTGGGCATTTGCTCAGTGTGTTGACTCCTGTCTGCCCAGTTAGGCAGCCCAATTAAAGCATGGGGGGGCTGATTCCCATTTTCTGCAGGCCTGGACTTCTAGAATTTGATCTGCTGAATGATGGGGGGGAAAGAAGGCATCTGTTCTGGGAGGTTGAATTCTTATTAATCTTAAACGTCTTCCAAAAAATGTGAATAACCTGAATATGGATGTTTATGTGGAGTGAATACATGAATACGTAGTCAGATGAATGGCAGCCCAGGTGGCAGTGTTCCAAAACTTAGCTAGCATCGGTCATTTCAGGTTCCTATGTGAACAGACTTTCTACTTTAACTGCATGCATAATGAGGAAATCGATACTCTGATCATCTCTTCTCAGGAAATCACAATGCAAGCACATAGTGTATTTGTAGTCTGGTGTCACAATATACTGTCAGGCAAACAGACAGCTGCTCACACTTCTCTGCCTCCCCTGCCAACATGTTTTGAAAGGATAGGGAAGCCAGGGGAAGTGCAGAGGAACAGGCGGGCCTGACCCTGATGCTGACTGCTCCATCTAAAACATTTTTCCATTGCGGGCAGTGCAGGACATCAGGAAGAGATGTTGCATGCAACACAGGATGTGGAGATGTCCAGCCTGTCCCCTGGGGCTCTCCCTTGCTGCTGTTTGCTGAGTGTGAGCATCCTGTACTACTTTGGCAGACACTGTGGACAGGGGGTTGCAGCACTAAATATCCATCAGAGGCTGCTGATCTGAGGAGATGTTTTTAAAAGCTCTCTCTTACAGGCTGTAGACATATTACCATGTGCTGCACAAGGCCAGGGAGAAAGCAGCAGAAGTAGGAGGTGTTGCTACAGAGATATGCAGATGATTGGGCACAGAAATATGCAGGGCATGTTCAATCCTCCATCCCATCCCAGCTGTGCACACATGAAATAGGCATTCTGGTTTTGCAGCCAGTGAACTGTTTTAGTAGAACTGTTATACATAACCTGACACCTGCTGAGGGTCAGCTTGGGAACATATCTGTGTGTATGCCATTTATAAGGACTGAGAAACTCTGAGAGTCCCCCTGGTGCTAATGACCGTGTTTGCCCTTCATTGTGCTTGCACAAAATCAAACACAGATTTAAAATTTCATGCTGAGCTTTGGAGATGAGGAGAGAACCAGAAAAATCATGCTGGAGGTTTTTGGTCAGTGCTTGTGGGGAAAAGAATGTTCCATTATACATATATACTTATACTTCTCTTGTTAGTTTTTAATTTATTTTTTCTCTATTTTTTGTTGTTCTTTTTTATTCCTTTTTGGTGCATGTTTTTGTTTAAATAATTTATTATTATTATTATTATTATTATTATTATTATTATTATTATTATTATTATTATTATTATTATTGTGTGTGTTTTGTTTTGCTTTTAGAGAAGTATCAAAAGACCACAGTTGGAAAGCATCTTCAAGAAACATGTTCGGGATTTATCCTCTCTTGTCTTTATTTATAAACCTTCCAAGTATTTTCCTTGGCGGATTTTTTTAGCGTGTGTGCCGGCAGGGGGCAGCGCGGCCCCACGGACGACGCCGTGCCCCGGAGCGCGCCGAGGGGAGCGGAGCTGCCTGCGGGTCCTCCCTCCCTTCTCCAGTCGCTGCTCCTCCTGGGCTTTTGTTGCCTTAAAGTCCGCTTTCAGTTTAGCAAAGCATTAGTTAGTTAACTATTCAACGTTAAATACCTCGTAGTCTTAACAGTTTTTACTTATTACCTCGTTTCTTTGCTTTGGCAGTTGGCATGAAGCAGTAACTATCAATTACCTGCTCCTTTCAAACAATAACAAAAACATATTTATAAAAAGTAAAGAATCCCCTAAAATTGAATTAATATATAATATTTCCAATTAATTTCTTCCATTATATAAAACCTTATTTTTGGATATTTTGGTACCCTTCAGCCAGGTTAGTCTTGAGCAGAAGTCTGGATGTCTCTTGCACCGAGTCTGCAGAATGTGTAGCAAACTAATGAGGGATGTTCACCTGAACTGACTTCATGTTTTTTATGATACTGTTCTAACCAGAGTGGATTCTTTCTGAATCCGCTTAGCTGTAACAACACATTGTCAAGTAGAGTTTAAAAAAGGGTTATCCCTTTTTCGGTTTCTGAAGCTTGGGTTATTTTCTGAAAGGAAAGATAATGGTCATTGCCCTACCTGGGGTTGTTAAAAATAAACTGAGAAAACAGAGGAAGCTGAAGCAAATTCTTCTCCCTGGAGAATTTTTTTTTTTTTTTTTTTAAATCCCTGCAGACACTAGTGACCGCCTGTCCCCAGAGGCTAAGTGATTCTTTGCTGACTGTATTGTTTGTTCTTGTGTACGTGCCTACTTCTTGCAAGGTGAGGCCTGATTATGAACTTTTTTCACTCTAAATGCATATCTGTCCTTTTTTTTTTTTTTTTCAGGATTTTTTTTTCTCATATGAGGATCGGGGGGGTCTCCTATGGAAATCCAGTCACATGACAGTGGTAGTTCCCACCCATCCTATCCCCAGCCTGAGGCCAGTCAAAACATCCATCAGATTTTGGCACTGAAAGGTACAATCATTTACACCAATTTGTTAGCATTGTTTGGAATTTTAAGAGGTATAAATTATTATATATACAGTGTTAAATATTCCCTAAAGAAATCTATCTTAGTCTGCTTGTTTTGAGTGGTCATGTGATGAAACATGGGATGAGAGGATATTTGGACATGACAAAGCCTCCAGAAAGTATCTTTTATTATTATAAACAGCTTTAGTTTATTATTTGGTTTGGCTCAGCTGATTTCTGTTGCCACCTCTCAAGCTAAGGAGGTGTTGATCGGCAGGCAGAGGAGTGGAAAGACCTGAGGCCAGAATTGTCCCTGACTCTCTAATATTACATCCTTGATATCTTTAACAAAGTCCTTGTAGAGCCACACTTTTTACATGTTCTTTTTTGAAGATCTAAAAATACATAGAATGTAACCCATTTATATCAAAACCCATAAAACCTATTCATATTCTACAGGTGAGATAGTACTGTCACAAAAGACAGAGTATGAAAAATTGTACATGTCTTAATGCACCTCAAGGATAGTGCAGTTTAGGAAGGGAAATGAATTTGTGGTTGACATGAGCTGTGGCTTTAAATGTTATTAGTGGGCAATTTGGGAGGCTTGAAACTATGCCAGTAGTAGGCAGAGCATACAGAAAGGATCCATCACTCCAGCATCTCCCATATCTTCTAGGGGCACAGGGAGGCAAATTGCATAGTCACACACTAGGAAAGGCAGGAAAGCTGGGCAAATGCTTGGGAAGGCTACTGTTTGCTGAGCGCTCAGCACCTGGAATTGCACCCATAGACAATATGACAAAAAGAGTACCATGGAGGAAAGCATGATTTGATCATGGCTGAACAACTCACCCGAGCAAGGAGTTACAGAATGGCACTGGTCTTTGGTTAACACAGTTTACACACAAGACTTTATAGACTGTGTGTATGTGCGCCTTTCCATCATCAGTGGGTCATCCTGGAAGATCACGCTCATCTTCATTCCACCTTCCCCTCACAGTGTTCCTCTGCTATGGCTTTACTGTGCTTGACATCCTTTCCCAATGTTGCCTTAAACTATGTAGACAACCACCAAAGATAGTTTTTCAGCAAGTAATTTTCAAACTCCATATAAAACCAGTCCCAGCCTTCTTGAGCTCTCATACGGCTTTTTGGCATTTCAGCCTGTGTAAAATCAGGTTATTTTCATTAATTTAGACATTATGCATGACAGTGCCCCATTTCATTTAAGTTGCATTTTATCAGTGATGTGAATGTTTTGCTTGTTAGTGGAAAACTTGTGTTCACTTGTAGTGAACTCTCTTCAGAAGTTTCAAGTTATTTGGCTGTGTTTAGCAGTTTAAGTGGTAATACATGGGGAACTATTTTCTTCAGGTTGCTCCAGCACTCCCCCAGGATATTTAGATAATGCAGAAAACAGGTTGCATATTAACCTCCTATAGCTTTCCCTGAGGGGAAAAGGGTACATCAGGAGGGTAGAAGATACAATCTGGGAGTTGGGATGACTTGCAGATATGTAAAATATTTGAAGAATTGTAGATCCAAGGCCTGATACGTGCTGTGTACAAAGCTATGCTAAAACACTCTGCCAAGTCAATGCTGTTCTTACTATAGGGTTTTTTTACCTTGGAAGGACTGGTGACTGGGCTTGTGACAATAGGATTGTGAATAGAAAACCAGGAGGGGCAGGCTCAGACCAGAGCTAAACATAAGGTGGACCTACCCTTATGGATTACATTGATTAGCGTATTCAGCATTTTTCAAAATGTTTTCAGAGAGATGAATTAAAAAAGGTGCATAGTTATGAATGCTGGCAACACAAACCCAGCAGAAGTGCTTCGTGCCACGTTCTTTAAAATTCAATAGATTAAAAAAAAATCTATGGCTATGATTGGTCTCAATTTTATTAGTTATGTTACTAAAATGATAGTCATCCTGTAATAAGAAGAGCGAGCCTGTGTTTCTAATTGTTTATTGTCATATCTTCACCTCGCTGCTTTATGTAAGGTTCCCAGCACAGGAAATAAAAAGCCATTTTCATACTGAGAAATGTATATGATTCTAGAAGGCAAATGAAAGCAGGGAGCGCTCTGATTGTGAATGATGGTTGGGAAGTGTGATTTTTAGCTGTTGGTCTGAATTGTGGCTGGAGCTGTTGGAACTTCCACATGGCACGCAGGACTGCTTGCATTGAGATATTCAGTCTCATGCCTGTCTTGCTACAACCGACATCTGTTTCGGTAACTTGCAGCCAATGCTCCCCATGAGTTTCCGTAATTGCTGTTGGCAACTGACACAGCCAGATTATGTCTAGGAGTAGATGTTCCTGCTGATTTCAATTTAGGCAAGGCATGAATCCACAAACAAGTGACTTCAGAAGGCAGAAACGGATGGAAGGAGTCAGCTCTTAACTGATTCACTGATGTATGGTAAGAGTGCACTGAGAACAAACCACACAGACTCTCTTTGCATACAGATGACTGCTCTTGCTTAATGAAGGACTTCTCTGGTAGTTCTGGGGAAATATCTACTGCTCTTTGACTAAGAATAAGGGACAGTTACCTTCATCCTTTCAGCTGCTTTCAATTCAAAAATGGTATCCATAATGCTAAATTCCTTTTCCCCTCATAAAACCTTCTTCCCAGTAACCCACATAAATAGTTGTACCTCATGGACTATTGTGGCTGTCAACCCCACCCGTGCTACTCCTAGACAGAGGAGCTGGGCAAATAATTTTCCTCTCCTGTTCCACTTTTTTCTTCCTGACCTGCTCTTTGAAAATTTTAGCTGTTCTTGCCCTTGTCTCTTCTCCACCCATTCCACAACCCAATGGCCAAATCACCATTTTTAGCAGTGTTATTATATGCTCTAAGATTTGTGTAAAACTCTAGGTGTAAGAAGATATAAGAGAAGAAGGGGGGGGGTGTGGCAAACTTCATGTTCCATCACAGGGGCTCTTAAGAAGGGGAAGACAAAGTTAAATGGGGGGCATTTACCATAAGAGACCTATTTAATGAGATGACAAAGACTTGCAAAGCTGTGCTGTGCTTTATCTTATTGTCTACAGCTCTTAAAAGGCTTCCAAAAGAAACAGGACCATCTGATAGAGGGAAGATACAGATGAGGCTTTTTAATGCAAATACAAAATGTTACTATGGTACTGGGGGAACAGTAAAATATTTTCCTGACATTTTTCCACTCACCGATATATTTCTGCTGCTAGCTGCTCTCTTTATTGAATGTTCCAAGACAACATGCTGGGCTAGAAGGACACAGTACAGTTGTTCTTTATTCTTATGAAAAATAAATTAAAATTTGCCGGCTTTGTAAACTTACCTACAGATGAGAAACATTCTTGGCACAGCAGAAGCCAGCTGAGAACATGGTGGTCAATGCTGTGGGAAAGCAGTGCAAACTTGAAATATAATGAAAAGACAAATATATAAAGAAAAGGCGGTCCTTCCTTGAAAATTCCATTTTGTCTCTTGTAGTTTCTTACAGTGGTAAGCTGCTGTTTCCTGGCAGTTGCATGGGAGGAAATTTTTATCAATTTCTCCTTAAAATCTGACATTTTCTTTCTTACACCCTTTGATTTTCTTTCTGTCTAGTTCTTAAGAAAATAAGATGCTATGTCATATATATATCATACCAGAGATGTTTTATTAACCATCTGGGAGAGCATAGTATTTTTTACAGTAGCTGAGATACCTCCATCGTATGTTAAGGAATCTGAAAGCTTCATAGTGCATGTGGTTGTGTTTATGGGAGTCGAATTTTCTCTGGCATCAGATGTGGAACTTACTATACTATAAAAAACAAGGATTAAAGGGTTTGCCCTCTCATCTGTCAAGCTGTCATTTTCAATAAATGCTATGTCACCAATATGTTACTATGGCACAGACAGTAGCTGAAAGTGGGATGCTCATATTATTCTTGGAGTGTATTTATGAAGTTAGAAAAAAATGTTATATAAAAAAAAAAAAAAGAGTTTTTTGTTTGGGTTTTGATTTTGTTTTCACAATTATTGGAGAGAAAAATACCCAGGACCTGAGAACCTCTGTGGAAATCACATACAGTTTTCCATGTGGAAAACTCATGTGAATATAAATGGTCTGCACAATGAAACTCAGGGTTTTCACCAGGATTTGACCTGCTGTACCTGAATCTTTTAATCTCCCAGTAATGCACATGTTCTGGTAGATCATACCAGTGATATCCCATGCTGCTTTCTACATCTGGGTAAAATAATACCACCTTTATCACAGATAATCACTTTGTGGTGAGTCTCAAAAGTGGTCAATTCAACGTTTTCTGTATATATGAATGCCAATTAAGAGTCCATCAACAATGCTAGAGCACAAACAGATGTGTACCCAGCAAACAGGGCACTTAGGAGACTTAGCTTCTGAATGCTGAATTTCTGTTTTGCAACAAATTTCTTCCAGAAAAATGAAAACAAGGACATTAGAAACTGTGCTCTGCAGTTCTCAAGAGCTGAGCCTATAATAGCAGAAATTTTCTGGGCTGTTCTTGTGAATTTAGGTGTCTGTTTTCTCTAAATGCTTTTCTGCATATTTTTTTCTGATCTTTTTCTGTAAACTCAATGTATGAAAGGTATACATCTCTTTGAAAGTGTTTTTTAGTCCACTGTTTTCTGCTGCCAGTGCTAGTTTATATAACATGCATTATGATAAGGATCCCTTCAGACAACAGCAACCCAACCATGAAATCAAGATCTTTTGATCACATTTCAAGGAAGTGCCTGGTTTTCTTTTTTTGTCATAGAATTGTCCTCTCTCTTCTGATGTCCTTGAAGCTATGCAGTCATAAGAACAAATGCATAATATGTATGATAAATTATTCATGTAGTCTTTAATAAAACAGCTATATTGTTGATCATTCTGCTTCCATCTCTGTCACTTACCTCACATTCCATACCAGGGACAGATTTGGACCACTTGGAGACAAAAGATATTCTGGAAAATGTAGTGATATGTCTTCATGCCAAAAAAATGCAGGTAAGTGATAGGGGAAAGATACTTGTAATTCTACAATTTTTACCTTAAGGTACAAAACATATATCCAGGTTTCCCACTTGTGCTTTTGATCAGGAGGAAAAAAAAAATGCAGTATGTGTTGTTTAGTTTTGTTTTAATAGAATATAGATTAAATAATTCTAGGTTTTTAGTTTTACTTCTGGGGGCATGAATAAGCCATAAGTCTATGTAGAACCACAAAGTCATTTAAAAATACTGGTTTGGAAGAGACCTTAAGAGACCATTTTGTTTAGTATTCAGCTTCAGATGTAGCTCTACCACTCGACACTTATTCTTGTCTAGCCTGTCCTTTAAGACCTTATCTGATGGATATTTCATAGTCTCCTTCAGTGCTCAATTATCCTTGCTATTGTAAAGTCTGGTCTGATGTCTAACCTAAATTTCCACTTTGTGTAATTTGATACAATTGCTTTTGCTCATTACTCAAAGGTCATAGTTTGAAAGATTTCTTTTGTCTTTGCAGTAGCCTTTCTGTGTTTGAAGACCACTGTGATGTTTCCTCTTGGTTCTCCCTTCCCTAGACAAAACAACACGCAGTCTTTCAGTCTTGATGATAAAAGTTTTTTCTCCTTGCTTCTGCATAAGAGAAGAAAAACAGCCTGCTTTAACTCTGGCTAGCTGCATGTTGAAAATATTAAGCACACATTACACCTTTTCTGTTCATTAACCATTCATAATAACTTTCTGAGTTGGTCCGTGACCCACCTAGCAAAGGATAAAAGGAAGAAATTGCTCCAAAATCATAGAAAAAGAAAGTAGGACATCCAAGCTTTGAATGTAGAGTTAGTTTAACGCCTAAAAAGGAGTTGCATGTGAAGTGAAAATAAAAAATAAGTGAAAGGGATATCCCACAGGGAGGTGACTTCTGCCTCAGCACTGAAATGGTTCTCCCATTCCTGTCGTCCCCCCCCCCACCTTTTTTTTTTTTAGAACCATTCCCATTCTTGCCACATTTCTGTGAGAAAGTAATGGTTAAAGAAAGTTACAGCCACAAAAAATTATTTCCAAATCTGTTATAAAGGATAAGAGGAAAAATACTGGTTGTAACCTTATGGTAGGAAAACAAAACAAAAACCAAAAAACAATAACACCATAATGTTTTTTCTTCCTTTCAAACTGTTGAAGAGTTATTAAAGATATGTCAGAAAGCCAACAAAACCAGGTAAGGAGAAAAGGAAAGAAAAGAAATCCTAGTGCCCCTTCCAGCCATAAATTTTTTTCAAGAGTGCAAAATAAATGGCATAGTTGTTTTTCTAACCTTTGCAACTCTAAGCATCAGTACAAGTGTCTCCAAGTTTGATCCATCAAAGCTTTTCAGTTTCTTTAATTTCAGTGAAAACACAGAATAGAAAGAAATGATTAGGTATAGCCACAAAGCTAGGAAAAGTAATGGATGATGCACAGATAAGAACAAATCAGTCACCTGCACAGTCAGGAAGGAAGCAGAACCCATTTCCAGGTCTTTCCACTTCACCAGCAGTGAAGATGAAGATTATCATGATTGAGTACTGAAAAGATAGGATGAATATTTTATTTCTACAAGGATGTATGAAAGAGTGCCTTTTCATCAACTGTGCTGCTCTGAAGTGGAGACAACTGAGGTTTCTGGTGGAAGCCTTTGCTATTTAAATTCTTTGCTAACAAACTGCATCAAAATGGACTTGAGATCCATTTAGAAAAAATAAAATTATGTTTATTTCTAATATATCAATATAAAAAAACTGAACATGTAGAGTGCCTATACATAATAGAGAATTTGTTAGACAATCCATCCAAAATGTAAACTCAGCAGACCACTGGCAATTACAAAAAGGAAAGTAATACTTACTATCTTATCATACAAGAAATCTTCCAATCCTTTATACTCAGCTTGCCTATCTAAATTAAGAACTTGAAGAATAAACTTGTGCCCTAGAGAGGATGAATGCATGCACTCTATACTGTATAAAACTTGTGTTCCTTCTGCTGTATGTACTTCAATTGTTAAATCTACTGTTTCATTACATTTAAAAATAATCAATAAATCAAACAGTAAAATTAAAAGTAGCATAGTGACTGAACAGTTAACAGTAAAAGCACAGAGGTTGCCTGTACATTAAAGAGTAGAGTGACCAATATTAAACTTGATGAGAACTGTTTTGCTCCTAGGGATTTACATTGACGTTCAAATTTTCCAGCAGTGAAGTGCATGTCAGTATCTGGTCCTGGGTACACACCATGTATCTCTCCCTAAGAAGCAATGCAAGGCAGTCATGTGTGTGCCATGCTGAAATGCAGCTGACCTTTGACTCATGTATCTCTAGCTAAGACTTTTTCCTTTGGTCTGTTCAGTCTCTTCAGAATTAGGAACACTAAGCTATGTTTTCTTCCCCTCCTTGATCTTCATATGCAGACCTTGAATAGCTTGGGGCAGTGCTGTCATTACAGAGATCGATGACTCCAGACTCAGTATTCTGTTTTGGGAAGAATGGTAAGAAATTATCTTTACTGTTACAAGTAGCTCATACAGGCAAAGATATGCTGGAGGGGAGAGGTGAGAACACAGTTTAGTGTTGTTCCCATTTTTTAAATGAGCAGAAGAGCACAAGGATCTATGAAGTAGAAGCTCCAAGCCTCACTTTGATCAGCCCACCCTTAAAAGAAGCAAAATGAAGCAAATCCAAAGCTCCTGAGGTCAGGGGAAGATTCGACACTGGTGTGACACCTCTTGCACTGTTATATTGAACAGGGATTTTTTCAGGAATGACTTCAGGATTGATTTTCTCTGCTGGTAGTGTTTCAGTGCCAATCTTGAAATCCAATTTGAGTGCACACCAGTCAGCTGCTGGTGTCAACAAATTTGTGTCTGAAAAGATCCCCACTGCGTAGTACATCACTAATGTGCATAGCACGGTAGCCCAGGGGAAACCAGGACAGCTGAGGAGCTTGACCAATCTGGAGTCCTGCTAGGTGAATATCTCTAGCACCTAGTAATTTGCTGTTCTCAGCATTTTAAATGCTAATATTTTTTTCCAAGAGATTAAATAAGAACCAAACAATGACATTGTATGACAGCAGCTTTATTCTTAGTCTCTAATGAAATCCAATTGTGACCTTACAATAGGAACTGAGGGCACTACACTAAATCAAATTCTAGTTCAGTATGCATCTATCCTACCATTATGCTAATGAAGTTCCTGGAATGGTTCAAGAATGAAAAATATGTTACAGAGTGTTCCATGTACAAAAGTATTAATTATTTAGAAACATACAGGATGAAGACATCTCATCAGGGAGTGAGCAAAACTGAAGAATGAAATAATACATAATGTGGAAGGTCATTTGAGAAAAGCTGGGAAGAGAACAAATAAACAAATGGGACTAGGGATGTAGAAAACAGCTTTGGAAGTCCGGCCCCAGTGCAGAATCTACATTTTAGAAGGACTGAAAGGGCAGCAAGATAAGACCTAGGAAAATTTTAAAGGGAGAGAATGAAATGATCAGGTAAAGAGATAAAAATATAAAATCGGATTTAACTTATGGGTAATGCATACAAGTGATATGCTGCTAAGCCTTCCTGTCCTGCTCTTCAGCTATGCCTATTGCTGAATCTCAGTTCAAGTAGCATTTAGAAGCACTGTTCACGCTAACCCACTCTTGCCACTGTCATTCAGTTTATACCTTGACTTTAGACCTTAATAACTAACCAGAGAGACATACTGTAGATCCTATTGCATATGTTGGAGGCTTCAGTACAAAATTATTCATACAACTACTTGTACTTGTACTCTGTATGTTTCATAGGCTTTCTGGTACTTGTATGATGTATACTTCTAAGTCAGGCACTGAAGTTCAACACATCTTACTAGACAAAGTAGAAATGCCTCTTCACACTCTGATGAAGAGTTTCCTGTGGTCTTTGCACCACAATTCTGTGTACAAATATTTTGCACAATGAAAGACCTTTTGAGAGCAGCCAGCTATGTAATGAGGTCTGTTAGGGTTAGTGCTGTGTGAAGCTCATGGTTTTGCAACAGACTGAGTGTTGCTGTGCTACATCCAGAAGTTTCATTCTGAGTTCTTTTGGTAGACTAATGGTGGTCTGAGTTCATCTCAAAATAATGGCCTGAAAACAGCCATTAAGTGTCTGAGAGGTGTCAGTCACAGGCTAGACACAACATGCGTATTCTGTAGGTGAAAGAGAAAATTGTTAAATATGATGTGAATGAATCAATGCTGCTTGGTACAGATAATAAAAGGGTAACAGTAATTTGAGGAGATAAATGTTCAAACCAGCTCTAGCTGCCTAAATTAAGACAGATATACCTTGGGATATGACATTCTGTCTCAATGTATATTGATAATACTGATCTTTAGTCAGTATTAGATTTTTTTGTTAGTATTAAGACTTTTGAAAACAAACCACCCTCCATTATTGAGCTGTATGAATGTACACATTTAAACCTCAACATAGCAAATTGAAATCCTAGTCTATGCAGGATTAGTTTCACATCTTTAGTTGTTGCTTGTTGAATTTTTTTTTTTTTTTTTACATTTTGTACAGCTCTCAGCCACAGCAATCTACCACATCTTTATATTTGAGGTGGGCAATGCTACAGTTAAAAAGTAATTATTTCTTTTTTGCTTGCTTCACCTAGAGCCATCTGTAAGCTGTGCTACCAACTCCCCTTAGAGATCCTATTTGCATGCCCAACTGCTCTTTGAAATGTAATTTACAAGGATCAGTGAGTGACTGACACTCATCCACAGAGACATAATAAAAACCTATGAATATAAATCACATTCAGTTCTGTTCATGACTTTTGTCTGGGGTGTAATTTCTTTCTATTTTACAAAGGTGTAAAAGAAACCATAGTTCTGTGTTATGACTCTTTTGGTGGCCAATCTAGTTTAAGAAACTCCAAACCCTTCCCCCTCACCACTTCTAAGATATTACCAGTCCCCTCTATTGGGTTTATTCAACAGTTTGTATGTACCCAGATTGTTAACTAATCAATCTGAAAGCTAAAAAAAAAACAACACAAGCAAGAGAAACAAACAAACAAACACAAAAACACAGAACAACTTCTTCCCGGCTCTCCCAACCTGTTTGTCTTTTTCTGCTCAGATTCATTAACAGCATTATCAGTACTGCCACAGATTCATTCATGTGAAAGTGGGAAATCTGCCACTAGAAATGAGCGGAAAAGAAAACTCTTATCTTAGAACTACTGCTAAGAAAATAGTAAAATAGAACTAGCATTTTGTGGTGGAAATTGGCCTTAAAAGGCAAACATTTAGACATGTTTGTTAGGTCTTTGCTTCAGAACAATTCTGGTATGTTGCAGAGATGGGTCTTACATTAGTTAAAGAGCAGACTTTCAAAGATGGGTTCACTCACTTTAGCTGTTCAGAAGTGAGAAGAAAATGTATTTGTGCGCAGATAGGGAGGGTTCTTTTTCAGGAAAAACTTCAGTTACAATTCAGATAAAGTTAGTAGGTAGATACCATTGCACTAACAACACAATGCAATTCCACTGTGGTTTTAACTTCTTAAATATGTTAAGTATTGAGATAAATCAGATGTAGAGTGAAATGTTTAGCACAGAAAGCTCCTCCCCCTATTCCTATTATCTCTGGATCTGAGAAGATTGCCTTTTCTTATCATCACTCTACACCAATCCAGCCATATAAATGGTAGCAACATCCACTTCCCAAAGTAACAGTGCATCCAGTAAATTCACCTTTGATTTCCTTACTGTCACAAGCCTTGAGCTTGTTACAGTCCTCCACAGGAGGACAACAGATGAGATTTCTGTCATCTGCTGTCCCCACTTCTCTCTTCTGTGCTCCTTGCCCTAATTGCATCCCCCACTTCCATGTATATTCAGGAGAAAATCTAAACTCAGCTTCCCCACTTCCCAGCATTTTCTCTCACATGTGTACCTGGAAGGCCCACTAATGAACTAAGGTGTGGAAAGTGGTGCACAGCAGGGCCCATTCCTTCACCATCCTTCCCTCACCTGTTACTGGAACCTGGCTGAAGTGAGCTCTCAGCAGTCCGTATCCCCCTGCTCTCTCTGGAAGCAAGGTCCTCTGCCAGTTAGTCATGCTATCACTGGGTCATTTTATACCCTCTGTGCCCAGAGAGCATAAAACAGACACAGGCTGTTGTTATTTCCAAGTCAATTTGTAGAAAGATCACCTGTGTGTCATTAAGTTGACTGAAATGGTATTTACAAAAGTATCTTTGAAAAACAGTGAGGAAGGACTTTGGCGTAAGAGGAGGGAAAGTCATTTCTTTCTATCAGTGTGAATTATTAGAAGAAAGAGAAAATGAAGGTGTTAGAGAAACTAGCGAAAATTTGCTAGTCGGTCTTTTCTCCTTCTTTTTTAAGGATCCTGAATTACTAAGCTCTGATTTGATATGCAGTTACAGTTTTCAAATTAAACAGTCGTCCTGGCTCTCAGTATTTATTGTTTAAAGAGAAACCTGTGTGTATAGTCTTAAAGCACAAAACCAAGACACCTGAAATCAGTTTAATCTGTAGTAACCTTGTTGTTGTTCTTACCCTTTAGCAACTGCAGAATGATTCGTGTTGGTGAAGCTATCTTTCATAGCAAGCCAAGCTAATTCAAAGGATCTGTCCCTTCAAATTTCCTAAGCTGGAGGAGCAGCTGTGTGTGGGGATGGATGCCTGTATGTATGGATGTTCTGTACCATAAAATGAGAAACTGACTGCAGGAGGAAGGAAGATGCACAACATGTACTGGAAGTAGGAAAAACAGCTATATCTGTTTTACATCTTTTGAAATAATACTGTTCTCGTAGGCGTTCATTTCTGAGTGCAGTCAAAGGATATGAGACAGCAAATGCTCAAGATTACACTGCCTGAAATAAATGTCCTAATTTTGTATTCGTTATGAATATTGAATATTGAATTTTCATTTTCTCTGCCTAGACTAGGTTTTAAAGTAATTCTTAAAGTTAATAACTTTGGAGCCACAAGACTACAGTTGTAAAACTGCAATAGTTTAGTGTATATATTATAGTAGAATATCAAAACCTGCACCATTAAAAAGTGATCTCTTCATATATGCAGCAAAAGTGATTCCAAAGAATCCTTTACGTACTGTAGTTAAAGTAACTAAATAAAAAGTTTTAAAAATATATATAATGTACCTTGAATCTATAGAAGAGGGAGGTAAAGACGCTAAAAGTAATGATTATTCTACCACCACACTTACCTTCCAGTGGAGCTGTTGAAGAGAGAAACTGTCTTGAGAAAATAGTAATTGAAAGCTTTATATCTCTGCAAATTAGCTAGGTTGATGGGAACAAGCCCCAAGGAAACATAGGCTTGAAATATTTGGATTTGTTTGTAGTGTCCTGTGCTGTTTTGGATTAGACCCCCAAGTAACTTTGTCTGAATCTACATTAAAACAATGGGGTTAAAAGAGTTTGAAATCACTTTGGAGAAGTAGTGTATCCCAACAAGTGTGTCAAAGAGATACACAGGCATCCAAAGGCAGAGACTTCTCTCTGACCTGCCAAGTGCCATCTAGCTTGCAGGACACCTCTCACAGAAGACTGTCTTCCCATGATAGCTCAAGGCTGCTAGACAGATGTGTTGCTTGTTGAAAAGGGCATGAGGACATTCTATGTACTTTATCCAAACTGATGGGATTCACCACACCCATGGAATTGCAATGGACATAAGTGATGCTCAGCACCTCACAGCAGAGCAAGGCACTGAGGTCACAAACCCCAGAGTTCTGGAAAAAGCTGAAGCTCACAATGACTACACTGAGAATAAGGTGAAAAGAGGTTGTGGCAACCCTGTGACAAGGATATGTGTTCAAGAGGAGCTTGGCTACTGCAGCTTTCTGTACCTCACCTCAGGTGAGAGGAGAAACAGAGCTCAGGTTCTTCATTAGATATGCATGGTGTTTGTTTTTTGCTTTGGGTGGTTTTTTTGCCTCTTTGTTTTTTTTATTTTTTTCCTTCCACTGGGGAAAATAGAATCTTAATTAGCTGTTTGTAGCAAAAGTTTTGGAGTAGATGGTTAAATAATGGCAAGCTGTGTTGTGTTGTTTCATTTTGTTTTCTAGAGATGCCTGTGGATATACTCCATGGATTCCTTCTTACTGCAGTTAAACTTTCCAGTTTATGTAAATGTTCACTTTTCACTAATTGGGCTGTTTCTTCCAAGTGTAAAGTTAGGAACTGCAGAACTTAACTCTTAGCAGAGACCCAGTCTACCTCTCACTTTCCCCATTAAAATAACCTTGGATAACCCCTTATGTAAAGCAAGATAAAAGCACAGAAGCAAAGAAGAAAATGTCACAAAATCCCAGCCAGGTGGCAGCTCCAGACAACAATATTCCCTCCTGGTACAAGCCCACTACAGGAGGAATGTTTTTTGTTTGCTTGCTTATTTTGTTTTGGTTTGTATTTGTTCACATGCTAAATCATTCAAAAGAGCCTCATTCCATGTTCTGAAAGTTCACACAGACAGAAGCTACAATTATATATTGATGGCTGCTGAAGTACAAATTTAATTTTCTGAGTCTCTTGCTGGTAGAAATCAGAGCTATAAAGTGCTTTCATTGGTAATAGTACAAGCAGGACCATAAAAAGAAATTACAAATTTTCTTGGTATGCTTTGGCATGTGATTTGTAGCAGCAAACACTACAGAGTAACTTTGCTGTGCAGCAACTGCATCACCTCTAAAAAGAACAAAGAGAGAGGACTACGCAGAAAACAATCTCTTTGTAAACTATGTGGAACAAAGAGATGGTTTCACCTTCAGAAATCACATTTCTACTTATGATTTTCAGAATGAAAACTAGAAAATACCTTTTATATTTCAGTATTTGAGAAATATTTGGAAGTTTTAATGCAGTTTGTTTGTTTGTTTGTTTTGAATCAGAATTTGATTTGGAGTTGTTCAAAAACCAGAGAGATTTCTTGATCTATTTTTTGCCAAGAAAATGCTAGAAAATCCAGTTGTGTCTACTTAAAGTGAAGGCCACTTACACTGCTAAGTGCTAATAGAAAATAAATTTGGCTGTGTGACTGAGCACAAAAGGTGGCAACTTCTGGGTTCTAGATCTATGTCTATCGCTGACTGAAGTTGGTAATTCTGTATAAAATGTAATAAATCATTTCCTTTCTTATATAACTTAGCAAGCATGAATGGTAGTAAGTGAAATGGACAGCCTAAAACACTGTTCTGTGACAGTCTGACTTGTATTTATGGATGCTCTGACTTCACACATCATGCAACCCCCAACCATGCAGCAGTTAAAATAACCCTATTATCGCTGCTGCTGCTAGCGAGTGGGTGGCACAGTAGGTGATGTGGCACCCCAGTGGCAGGGCATGACATGAGGACACAGACATGAGACCAAGCCTGGTGAGGAGCCGGGAGCACTTGTAGTGATAGACACTGTCCTTTCCACTCCTGAGTGCTGAGAAACACAGGGCTGATGTGGAGCCACCCTGCCATGTCTCTTGGGGATGAGCTTGGTTTGGGCAGCAGCTATTTGCCCATCTTCCTTCCAGCTCTGGCCTGTCTGTGACAAGAGCAGCAAAGGGAATCTGGCAGCAGTTGCAGCTAAGAGGTAGCAGCTGCTTGCATGGAGGAAGGCTACACAACCCAGATCTCCCACAGGGAAATTCAGAGTTCAAGTCCAGTCTCCTCAGCTGCCAGGTTCATGTTATCTTGAAATGGGTAGGCACGCGCACCCCAGTCAGCTGAAGAATTTATAGCAACAGAAGAGGCTGTGAAGACCGTAGGGACATAAATGAGATGGATGAAACAGAAAACAACAAATGTACAGAGAAGAGTGTTCTTAACAAATTCATGGTTAGGGAGAAATCAGTTTGTTTTTAGAGCATCGGTCTGGAAGTCCTATTAGAGATAACTGATCAGGGTATAATGGCTATATAAACAAAGTGGCAAAGACATTAAATTTGAAGTGCTTGCCTTTTAAGTAAGAATTATTCAAGGAGAATGTGTGTAAAAAACACAGCCTTTCCTTTCCAAACCTTATTCCTACTGCTTTTCCAAAGCCTCTCTTTAACTGATTTTCTCACTGTTCTGATATTTCCTCTCCATACCAATTCTTATGGTGATTTTCTGTTCCTTGTTATCTTCTCAGTTGTTCCACTGTAAGCAGGAGACCCAATGGTCCTTTGAAGGCAATGTTTCCATTTGCTCTTCTGAGTCATACTGTTCAATAAATTTAAAAAGAAAATATTCTGCCTTAGAAAAGACCAACTTTGTACAATGACACAAGCTTATTTTATAAACTCAAAGGTGCAAACGCATTTTGGTACCTAAAATGGATTTTATTCTAAGTTTAAAATTGCTGTCAATGAAACCACCCACAACAACAGGCTAATCCTAGATTTGCTAGGTCTAAAATTTTAGGCCTAACATTAGGCCATACATTAGGCTGTGGCTGTTCTGAGTAGCTAAGCTCCTAGCTCCTGCTGAAACCCTTATGGGATTCACGTGCTGGGCTATGTTGTACGAATACCCACAAACAATTTAGGAATTACAATCAGAAAATGACTGACAAATCTGGCATGAAGGGATGCAAGACATGGACTCCAGATGGCTCGTGAACAGGAGACCTTTATTGCCCTTTTTCACTACTACATATACTTTCCCTATAGCCCCACACACTGTCCACACACCCAAATCTGTCATAAAATTGGTTAGAGACCCCCAGACACGTGCCTCGAGCCAGCCAGCAAATGGCCACTGACCAAAGTTCATCTTTAACGCTGTAGCCAATTTACTTTATCTCAACCTTGCTCAAGAAGCAGCAAACCTCAATTCACTACCTTCCTAATAAATGGGGTCCAAATCACACTCCCAAAGTTAATTTTTGGGGTCCCCCTCCAGCTCCCAGAGGTTTCTGAATATGTTCAGTGTAAATGTGAAGTAAAAATATCCCATATACCAATTAAATTAAATCCTAAAAACAGTATGGTACCATCACACATGTACGGCCCTGGTTTCTTTGCCTGCAACAAATATTATACATCACTTTCTTGTTCACAGTATTGAAATATTAGTTTGTTTATTTATTTATTTATTACTGCTCCAGTCTTCTGGAAATAGGTATTGAAATATTAGTTTGTTTATTTATTTATTTATTACTGCTCCAGTCTTCTGGAAATAGTGATACAGCTCAAGAATTCCCTCATTAGGTGAGGCAAGAGGGGGCTGATCTCTCATCTTTCCATACAAGTTTAAATTTGTTGATACAATTTTCTTCTGATTACATGAGCATTAGAAATGTGAGGTACAGCAAGAAAAATCTATGGTCATCTGAAGTGCTCTGTCAGAAAGTAGAAAGCTGCTGAGTCCTGACCAATGCACGGTAGGAAAACAGATTGTTTTTATGTCATATGAAGCAGGATATTCCAAATAATTTGTGCTGTACCCATTACGTGCTTGAGTGAATCTTGTAACAGCTCTCTGCTGTCTATTAAGGCAGACACCTACAAGACACACGCAGCTGAGCTCCAGCTGGGAAAATGAGAGTTCACATCACTCTAGTTCTCTGCAATTCAACACCTAAAAAAGGATATGCAAATACAAAGAGACAGTGCAGCATATAATTTATTAGGCAACATAGTTTTGAATATTGAAAAATTATCAGCATAAACATTCAAGGCCTGACAATTTATGTACTAGGAAGGAGGTATTTTTAGGATGTTTCTATATATATGTGTGCAAAACAATGATTTGTTCCTAATTATGAGCACTCTATCACCTTTATATTTTTTTTATAGTGATACTGGTTTTAATATTGCTTTTTTTTAAAAAAAAAAAAAACTGTATACGTCTTTTAAAATAGAGCAGGCATGTTGTTAAGCGGTCTGGATCCATCAAGGTTGACAGAAAAAGAAATCGTATCACTTACAGATAAGATCTCTACAGTTAAAAAATCAGGCCAAATCTATGAATACAGAGCATCTAACTAGTCATAAAATATTGATTAGCACCTCAGAAAATAAGCATGAAAAGGCATTTTTGAGAACCTGCAACTGATTTGAACAATGGGAATCCAACCTGGGCCACCAAGGCAGTTATGCTGTGGAAGGAAGCAGCCTGCTGGCTTGTACTATGTCACTTTCAAACTCCTGGGAGCTGAGCATTGCTTTATACTGTTGACTTTGAGCACTAGTTAATACTCTTAGATCAGTTTTGGTATGTACTTCACCAAGCAATGTGTAGGTGTATCTGTAGATTGTCCTTAACGGCAGTGGATATCTCATTACTGTTCTCTGTACTCTGAGGACTTGTGCAGTCTTTCTGTAACCTTAGTATGACTGTGAATACTCAACTTATTATTGAGCACCACAAATAAATGCTTTAGTAAATGGATACCCTTTAAAGACTTCTTTTTTAAATGCAAAACTGGCTTATTGTTTTCTTAAATTCATACATTTTCTTAAGACTGTACATCTTCACCCATGTGCAGATGAGTTGTGTAAGAACAATCCAGAATATGAGTTCAAATGTTTAGAGGTAAAGTTCAGACTTTGTCTAGAAAAAGGCAGTATGTCTTCCCTTGGTTTTTCAGTGCCAATATTTTTATTGTCAGTCAATGTCCAGCAATGCTGTTCTTTTAATTTAGCTGATAAATCTGCTAAAGCCTGTGAAATAAGAAATGACTGGGCCCATTAAAGGCTTTGAAAAATGAAGCATTTCATTTGGGGGCCATTAGGTTTCAATGCCAGTGATTCACTTACTGGATTTTCAACTTAACAGATCTGATTTATTAGGACAGAACTATGAAATATCACTTTTTATGTTGATGGCCTGAATAAATGATGTGACATGGCATAATTCACCTAGTAATGGCAATAGCTAAGCATTTGATGCCGTCTCATATGCAGTGCTCCGAATGGATTCACATGGTGCATCTAACTGACTGTGGCTAGACAATAGGAGACAGTAGTCAGTTGGCAGCATTTAGAAATTGTGTGACAGATAATGGATTGTAAGGACTTGGTATCTGTAGAGCAAGAGGGCTTAGAGGTTATCCCTGCTATCAAATTACTGCAGATTTTAAAAAAAGCTTTCTACAGCAAATCATTTAGCCTTTCCATACAACAAAAAAAAGAGTTAGGTGAAGGAGCAGAAGAAGATTTATTTGCACTAAATTTAATTCTATTAAGATATATTTGGATTGCTAAATTCTCAAGATCTCTGTAAAGGACAAACCGTTGCAAAAGTTCTTACACACTGTCTGTGTTTGGAAGCATAACATTTTCAATGGAGAAGACTCTACTTCTTTTTCTTAAATCACAGATGAAAATAATGGACAACTTGCTGTCCATTTTGCTATATTCCACTTGGGTGCATAAATTGTGACTTGCTTGAACAATCTAGTTAATTTTATTGTTAAAGGAAAAAAAAAAAGCTCATATTTTAACATGAATAATTACACACAGTTTGGGTTGAATCAAAAGTTACAGCTTTCTGTGATGATTCTTTGAGACAGTAAAGAGGATGTATAGCCAAGATCATTAGAGTTAGAAGGCTCACGTTGGAATTATCATGCAATGATTACATATATACTAGTATTTGTCTTTCTTTCTTCTCTTTCTCTCTCTTTTTTTTTTTTTTTTTTTGGCAGTTGCTGGGCTTGTGTGTGAGCCTGGCAGTCCTGGGTTCCTTATCTACACCTTGCTAAACCAAAAATGTAGAAAAAGGAGGGATGAACAGGGATGTACTGGGATCATGGGAAGGCAGATTGTAGCCCCTGCTGGGACTCCACTCCTGACCAGCACTCTGGAGTCGAACGAGGAAGAGTTTCTCTTCCTGGTCTCATTAGAATATTTTACACACTGAGCAGCCAACAAAAATATCTTTTGTCATTAAAGTTGTTTTTATGTCACAAAAATATTTTTAAGCTAGTATTGCAGCTGAGTGAGTGAGTGAGTCTGAATGCCTCAGCCTTGCAGGGTGGCTGATGGATAACTATGAACATGTCAGCTCATGTTTACTACACATGTGTGTACCTTAATTGTGTTAAGGGCACAGCATTCACAAGTCCTTCTCACAGCCACAGCCAACAGCAAAATCTTTTAAGCCCTGGCCAGTGTGGCTGAATGGAGGTAACGTGGATGGTTGGTAGCTCTGCCATTGAAAAGACTGCTCTCATAAGACAATTTGGACAGAATCTTGCTATTGACTAGCTGAAGACAGCTTTCTGTGTCTTGATTATCTTCTAGCAAATGATAAAAAAAAAAAAAAAAAAAAAAGAAAAGAAACAACTGTAGTAGTGATGGCACTGTGAACTCATGTCTACAGAAAAGGTTAGGAAAAAAATAAGCAATCTCTGGTTTACCAGCTCTGAGCGTACCCTAGAAATCTGTAGGCAATAGTACAGTTCACACTGTGAAAGAGAAAGGTCATGTCTGGAAGACAGGATAGCCTTGTTGGTTAAGAATTTATATCTTACCTCAGCTCCCTGAGAACCTTTCTGCAGCCTGGATCAGCTCACAATACTGAGATCTTTTTTTAGGACTGAGGAATTAATTGCACAATCATACTTGTTCTCAGAGATGCAAAATGTTCTGAAGGAGCCAATGGACACTTGATAAGAATAATATTTTTTAGGAAAAGGAATGCCAGCTTCAGTCTGAACAGCACCTTTGGTATTAGTATTGCTGACTAACCAAAAGAAACAAAAATTATGAAAATGCTGATCTTCTCAGCTCTGCTGGTCTGATACTCCCTGTATGGCAAGATGTTGCAGAATATGGAAACACATCATCTGACAACAAACTCAAATACCAGTCTGCTTCTTTCCTCCTTCAGAAAGCATCAGTTCCAAATAATTAACAAAATGTCTCAGCAAACCTTGAACTGTGAAACTACCTGGATGGATCTTCTCTTTAAACTCTGGCACATGATCAGTCTGATTACAATGAGAAAAAATAAAAAAATATGGAGTTTCCGTAGAACTTGGATGACGCATGGAGCTCATTGCTGGGCTGATCACTGCCTTTTGAACATAGGCTATCTATCATCTTCTCTCCATATGCACTCAGACAGCCATCTGTCAGGGAGGCTGATGTCAGCAAATTCAAGAAAGATGGTGTAATCACCACCTGCCAAATGTAACTGCAGTTTTAAATTATATAGCACAGCTCTGAGGATGGGATTACTAAGGAACCATGCAAAACAGCTTGCTCCATCTGATCCTTCAGTTGTGCCCTAAACTCTGAAACTGGTTTAATACCAGTGAAGAAAAAATCAAATATATCTTTTTAAAACACACCATAATATTGTAGTTAATATTATCTTTTGCAGTGCTCCATTAAAAACTCATAAGGAGAAATATTATAAGACCTTGTTATCACTTTACTTCATAAGGCTGCATGAGGAGGATGTGATTAAAGAAAGTGAAATGCTTCTAGGAAACGAATCACATTTTCTTATGTTTCTAACATCATGACATTAAAAACACCTTTGCAATGCTCGTAGGGCACTTCTCTTGTTATACTCTCTGCAGAAGAGGAGAAGCACTCCCCATTCACCTAGGAGATGCTATCATTAATACAACTGAGTAGAAATCTGTCCTCAGCCTTGACAGTCCCTATGCAACTAAGGAAATTGAAAGAGGAAGTCTAGCTGAAGACGTGAAATTTCCAGTGCTGTTTTTTTTTTTCTTTCTTTCTTTCTTTTCTTTTTATTTTTTCACAGTTTACCCAAACCCTTTCTAAAGGAGAAGTCTCTCAAAGAGATTCCGGATGCTTTTACTGCACCCTTGTATAAAATGAATGTCACACTTCACAGGACAATAACCATTATGGCTTCCTGTTTACCTGCAGGTAGAAACTGGAAAGCTCAAACCAGGCAATTTCATACAGTCTAAAAATGTATTTTGCAGACAGAGAAGCTTTGGAAGCTATAGTGGCTCCTTGATATCTGCTCTAAAATCATGTCAGCTTCCCGTCATTAACTTGAAGATTTCAGATGCAGATATTTGCAAATCTATAGGAGTCCTCTGTATGCTCTAAAGCAAATCACCTTGAGAAGTGGGAGGCAAGCAGGGAAAAAAGGTAAATCAGAAAATCTCAGTAAATATGTTGAAACCATTAGAAACTTATGAACTCATATAACTTTTCTTCGACCAGAACTGAGGACTTCCCAGAGGTAAAAGTGACAATGAGGTCATGACCCTGAAGTCACTTTATCCTTTGTGGGCAGGATGTCAGTGTGCCTTGTCCTCCACCACAGGCATGCACGTACGTGCCAAGTAGAGCCCTTATTTTCCCATTGAGACTGAAGAACTACCCTTGGGCCCTACCAGGTCCTAGACACTCAGCAGAGCTGGGGAGCTACAAAACTACCACCACCTCCTACCACTGCTGCAGCTGGTCACCCACCAAAGCCATTGGGTGTTGCAGTATTTAGTGCAGTGGCAGCATATTCCCATCCTCACTGTATGCTGACCTCATGTCCTAGCTGTGGAGTGAACTAAAAACAATGGGGATGGAAAGAAGGAGCAGGTGTGGAGGGTGGTTTTGCTGGTCTGTGCAGTTGACCAAGTTGGCAGCCTAGCTACAAGAAGCAAGCCTTGTTTGTTTTCTGAGGCCAATCCTTCTCACATGATGCAGAACCAGCAGAAGTCATTAGCTACTTTCCTCTGAAGAGATGGCTTGCCAATGAGCTGACAATCATACTTAAATAGTGTCTGGTTTCTTTCCTCCACGCCATAACACTGTACAATCAGACTGAGAGAGAAATGAATAAGAGGGAAGGTGTTGAGGTCAAATACGATATAGCCAGATGGTAGGTCAAATATGATATAGCCAGATGGTACCTGTTTCAAAAGTGGGATGTTCTAAAATTGCCTTTATACTAAATTTTTAAATGTCAGGAACATTTCTGGAAAGAAAAAATAAATACATTTTTAAGCAGAGAATACCATTCCCTGTATTAAAGTTAATTTAATTAGAGGCATGTAGTGAGAAGTTGGTGGTAGATATATGTTAAGGAATGCTGTACAGAGCCATCTTGTGTAGCAGCAGTATCTGTTCAATATTCTTGAATTTGGGGGGTTTGCTCATAGTTAACTTTGGAGCTAATGAGTTCTCACAGTGACACATCAACCTGTTCAGCAAGGTGAGACCACTTTTAGCTCAAAAAGCATCTGTGCAGTTGAAATTGCTCTATTCTTTGCACATCTCCATGAACTTCTCCACACTACGGTAATCTTCTGGTATGTTATCAAATTGCCCATCTTTGTTAGGTCTTTCTGAAGTTTATTGCTTCTCTCTGCAGACTGACTAAACTAAATACTTTTATCACCTCTCTGCTTGGTCTCTCTTTCCATGGTGTGAACTAAAAAGTCATTCAGGTTTATGAGGTACAATCTGTTCTTCACAGGCCCATGCTGTTGATGTTTATTTAGCAGTTGTCTGCCTTGTGCTTCCAGATTAATTCCCTTATCATTTGGTCTGTTATTTTTACCAGTATTGATGTCAAACTAAGTGATAATGTTGTAGACTTTGTCTGTCTTTGTTACATATCAGTACCACATTTGCACTCTCAGCTGCTTCTAATTAATTTTAAATAAATATGTGCTAATGGTATCTCTGTTCCTCCTCCTTGGCAGTTATAAAAAAAGTAGCAGAGGTGTGATCTTGCTGCCTTGGGCCTTGTGAGAAGTCCTTGCATGAGCTTGAGGGTAAACATTGCATTTCAAGCTCCTCAGCACACAGCAGTTTTGGATGCCGTCTGCGGTCCATTTATTTTACAAGCATAGACACAAACTCTCCTCACCTCAGAGCACAGTGGCCACATCAAAACTGAAATCTGGCTACTGGCAAGGAGCCTGTCCAAGTCCTTTGTATCTACTCACGTAATTCAACATATGCCATACTTCTTAAGTGCCACATGTTTTCTGTGTTTCCTTTTTCTTAAAATGGACTCTACCAAATAGACTAATTACCTGTATGTTATTTATATATGAGGCATATTCTGCAACCTGTAGGATACCTAGGGGCTTGGATTGAATTCGTGTGTATGCATAGCTCCATCTTGCCAACTTTGACAACTATATTCCCAAACAAATAACTTTTATTCCTCATGGCAAAGACGTGGAAGAAACTAGAAAATATAGTGTGTAGATTCACTTCCAGACAGAAAAATGATAGAAGGCAATTCTGTCTTTAAGTCTTATATAAGCAATGTTCTGAAAGTGTATCCTCAAACATATCAGTCCCAATGTAAGATGAATATCAGTTATCTTGAATGACAAGTAAAGCATAGGATTAGTCTTGAAATCCTTAAACTCCTCATGTGATTTATTTGAAAGATACCTCAGAAACTACTTAATATCTGTATTTCCCTCCTTAATAATTAGTGCAATGAATCTATATTGGGCTTTACAACACTGATTGTCAATCTTGTAATTGAGCTGCCAGATTCATCCTCCTCTTAATTCAAGACTGACAGCATTTTCCGTGCTTCTAATTGCCATAATGAAAAATTAAGACTTGTCATTTGATTCACCTTAATTTTATATTTATAGCCTCATCACCTTCCTCCTCTTGCAATTTTCTTTCTCATTCATATTTTGCATTTATTTATGCCTCAGCATTCTTTCCCTCCTGTGTCACAATGCTTCTCCATTCCAGCTACAAAACACAGCAATGTCTTCCCATAGAAAAATGCATTAGGCTAAAGTTTGTGCTGCTTTATGATATCTCATATCTGAATGAGTTAATGATTGCACCCAAGCCAGAGCACTCTATCTGTCTTCTTCAGGCCCAGTTAAATTGTGTCAGATAAAGATTAGTGCCCATAGATTAGTATTAGTGCTGTATTTTGTAAGTCTCTATTGGATCTGATAATTTGGTACCTGGAAAAAATGTACAATCAGTACAGTTTGCTTTATGGGATATTCATATATTTGTGAAATAGATGCATTTCCTCACAGATATGACTGATCGTAACAGCAAGAAACAAGTTTACTCTATTTGAGTCTTTATGACCTCAGGAACAAATGAATGACTACTGTTATCCTAGAGTCTTTGTGGTCTGGAGGAAAAAGGCAAGTATGCATCTGAACTGATACCATTTTTTCAGAACCAGAAGACATTATATAGAGCAGGGCACAGTTCCACTAATATAGTTGGAAAAATAAACCCCTCAATTTCTTCATGGCACTGGACTTAACAGTGCACTGGAATATTAATTAGGTGTTGAAAACCTATTGTAAGCTTCCTTATATTTTTTATTTTGTTTTTATTTTTTCAGCCAGAGCCTATTTTTTATTTCTTTTCATAGCCTTTTTAAGTTGTAAAATACTAGCATTAGATTTGTACAACCCATTCATACATGTGTTACAGGCCTTTTTAACTAGATAATGGATAATGTACAGTGAAATTCAATGGTATCAGAAACGTGTCTTTGTAGATGTATAGTGCACCAGCTGTCTTTGAAATAAGCATCTATTAGGTATGGGTGGTCTTTTGTTCTGGTGTGCATGCCTCTTAAAAAGGGTATGAAAAGAAGTAAGAAAGAGATACAGTGAGTTGGAATTTTGAGTTGTCTTTTGAGTTGCTTTAAATTTTAAATAATCCTGATGATTATCCTTTGTTTTACTATACACAAGAGCCTACCTAAAAGACTATTGTGAAGATGGTCTATACAGCAAAACTAGATTTTTTTTTTTCGTCTTCATAAGCACACTGTACTCTAGAACTTGTCTCTTCTGAACGGACTCAAGTTCATTGACCGTGGCACGAGGTGAGTGGGCTGGAGGCTGCATTCTGGTCAACTACAAAATGCATTTCCCAGGCTCTTCTCTCAAACACATCAGGTTTGATCTGTTTACAACATTCCAGGACTTGAAATTAAGGCTAAGTAAGGCAGTCAGCTAGACATTATCAAATGATTGCTGTATGCACTGTATTTCAACTGCATTATATCAAAATTCCAATCTTTACTTTGGGCTGTTGTCCAACCCTTTCCAATATGCCTTACTTTTCCTTTTCAATACACCAGTCAGAGAGGCCATCTGTCTTTCCAATGAAAGTTCAGGAGCTGGTATATGAAAAGCAACAGCTCTTTTTAAAATAATTTTTCCTATTGTTTTGTATTCTTGTGATTTAATAGTGATCAAACTCTGATTCTTGTTACTCCTTAGAATGGACAATTTTTCTTAACTACTGAGACTGTCATCATTAAGTAAATGCTGTCTGGGATTTTTCCTTCAAGTGAATCTCTGTGAGAAGGTTTGAACAATCTGTTGTACTTTCATGAAGATTTTTCCCTCTGGTTTGAAAGTGACATACGTGTAGGATGAAAATTACACATTTCTTAAAGAGGATGTGCTATTTTTTGCTATTTGAAATCTGTACATTTTGTTCATGTTCCATAAAAGATTAATGTAGAAAGCTTTTTTTTTTCTTGTTTAAAGTTCTTGGAAAATGTCTGTGCTATTCCCTCTGATACCACAAAAAGAAATTATGTCCCAGAAATGTTTTCAAAAGTGACATGGAACAGATTCTGTTGTGCAAGAGAAATAATAGATATATCCCAGCTGGCTTCCTGGACTCTGTTAATTTTCATTTACTTTCATCTGATCAATCCTTTGCAGTGCTGTCTGGTAGCTGATATAGTACATCAGGGAAATTACAGCTGATTTCTAAAACCTATTTCAAGAGAAGTGTTGAATGAAACTAAAGACTCAGCATGGAAGTGACAGAAAGAGATAGCTTTCCTGCTCTTTCTTCTGTAAGGGCTTTATTGCAAATCACTGTACCTGATTCTTTCCTTAATTACAGAAAAGTGTCAGCATTGGACTGTCTACAGTTTCCAAGGTAAATATGATCATCAGAATTCCAAAGTAACTGTAAGACAAATTAAAAGTTGTGGATGCTGGCTAAAAATGGTATTTAAAGGCTGGGGGTTAGTAAAGATTTTTTTTCTCAAGCTTTTGATGTAACTTAAGAAACCTTAAAAATTCCCAAAGAGATGACAGATAAAATACTTTTTTAATATGTTTTTGTATTGTATCTCCTGCTCAGAATTACAATTTATTCTTTTAAAGATGCTTATGGTAATGTAACTTTCTTTTCAAAGCTAATCTATATACAAATGTGTGGCGCTAATCACCATGCCAACTGTACTGTGAATAATTAAAAGAAATCCATCTGAAAAGATGTATCTTCATTCCCTGATTGATTTCTGAAGTGTAGTTTAACATCTTCTTGCACCACTGCCCCAGATTTTATGTGCCTGTAAGACAAGAATCAGTGCATCACTTCCAGTAAAGCAGATGACATAGTTTATGACAGAGATGTAAAGTGCAGATAGTCAAGGTATAAGATATCTCCCCAAAGCTTCCTGAATTACATACTTCCCCAGTAAAATAAATTGAGGATTGGGAATAAGGTTTCTCCAGTGACAGTTAATTGATTTCAAAAGCACAATTATACAGAATTTTATTTGTTGCTATTTCTTATAACAGTGGACATTAATATGATATTCTAAATAACATGATTTAGCGTATTATAGGATACACAGAATATATGAATGGTTAACCCCTAACTTAATGACAAAAAATAATAATAATAACACTATCCTTTGCACAGAGAGGTTTTGAAATTCCTGGTTTCCAGCTCAGACTTGTATTCCTGCAATGGGGCTAAAAATTATCTACCATCAAATGAAATGAACCAAATTGGTAGTCAGTCAGTCATCTTTGAATATATTCTCATGTATTTTAACTCATTGCAAACCTTTAGAATGTTTTATCTTTTATTTTGAACAGAAAATTCTGATTAATGTCTAAAGTATGGATTTTGGCAGCTTACTCCTATATGGAGAATATAAAGTGTGCAATATTTGCAGTAAAAGACAAACTACTTAGTTCAGAGGCACCAAATCAATTAGAAAACAAAAACAAAAGCAAAAACAAAACTTCTTTTCTCTCTCCTTTTGCCAGCAATGCAGAATATCCTGTAGTAAGAATGGGATTAACTGTAATGAGTTATCATATTTTTCCCTACAGAAAAATACAAAAGTGATTTTATAAGGAAAAGAAGTTAGAATTTTCCAAGTATAATTTTTGCTTGGATTCTGACTAGTCACTATCTCCAAATTTCCTGTACTTTTTACACAATTATTTCAATCTGGATTACTTTTGTAATACGTACAGTGCATCCACAATTCAAGAACACCCCTCTCACTGTATTATTAATATTATCCAATTTAAAATATTTAAACAAGAGTTTGAGAATAGGTGCTTATGTATATTTAGATATTCTGGAACAAACTTTAGAAAATGTATGTATTAAAAATAAATGAAACTGTACTTCAAAGTAAAAACATGGCGGGGCAGAATGGCTTTGATCAGAAAATTACATTTTTTTTTTTTTTGAAGAAACTATTTTCATCTTACCTCTCTGGTAAAGAGGAAGTAGAGGAAGAAAGAAGGTCAAAGAGCAAATAGTTTCCTGTTGATGTTAGGAGATATTAAATAAACCACCAATCACTGATAGATGCCCTATCTTAAAGGGCTGTACACATGGAAGCTCTTTTAGATTCCAACTCATTTATCCAGTTGAAAGCATCACCTGGTTGCTTTACTCCAGGCCTTCCTGGGTGGGTGGTAATAGTTGGCAGAAGAATACCACTGGGAGCTGAAGCAAAATCCCAACTTCAAGCAAGTATGCAAATGATTGCTTTGGAATGAGCTCTATTGCGTCTATTGATTTATAGAGGAAGCTAGTACAAATTAAAGAAAAGCTGATAGAGGGTTTGCTGCTTATCTACTTTATATTCTTTTAAGTACACTTTAAATATTTGTGAGGATAAGTCTAAAAGCAGAGTTTCTCCTGGTCTGTGAAGGACATTGTGGATCTCTATATTTGTTGGAAACAGCTAACCTAAACTAGCATATATATCTTGTAGATGCCTTCTGCACAGTACATATCTAGAATTTTTCAAGCTGAAAGAGGCTTTTGGCTTGCGGAAGATACTTTGGCAGGACAGACATGACTGAAGAAATCCAAAGTTTTGAAGGATTACTTTTCACCCACCTAAATAATCCAGTAACTGATTAACAAGGCACTAAGGGATGCTGATTTGGTCCTTCCATAGGAAGACATCATCTTTCAGAGAGACAGGCAGAAGCAATATCTGATTCAGACATCCAGTTTTAATCTGATGCCATATCTGAGGCAAGCCAAGTCATTTCATAGGAGGCTCAGTGCACTAAAGTAAAAGTTTAACTACATTTACAGCAATCCTTGCTTTTTCCAGAGATTGTGAGCCAAACTTATTTTCTTCTATTTTTCTCCTCTGACTCTACAGCTAAAGCTGAAGTCCTTGAAATTTCCAAGAGCTAAAAGCTTTACTGTACTGGTCAAGTTATGCTTTCATAATGATGTAAGCAATTTAAACAATGTAAGAAAATAGCTTTTATTATTATTCTTTTTTAGTGAATTACAGTATTCAAAAAAAAAACTTTTAGATGATTATGTTAAGACGTGAAATCCATATCCCGAACATGTCTGTTAAATGTGTATCTTAATCCAAAGGATACACACTGAGTACAGAAAGTATGAAGTATGATTTTGCAGTTGGTATTTAGATTCTCTTCAGGAGATGAAATGACATTTTTGGTTATTTTTTTAATCACTCATGTCTAATGGGTGTAGTGAACAAAATAAAATTTCTTTCCATGGAAAGCTACAGGGCCTTCCTCAAATCTCAGGGAACAGCAGGCTGTAGTGCTGCTTCTCAACACCATCTGTTCTTTGGGTTTTAAATGATTCATGGGAATTGAAGTGTTCGGGTTTTCCTGTTGACAGTTCAACTTCAGCAATATGTTCTCAAGCAACAATGAAAGTCTAAGCAAATATATACTATCACTAAATTTTACTTTCCTGAAAATGTTATTCCATACAGTGAACATAGAAACCTATATCAATAAAATATTATTAACCTCAGTATATAAATATACTGAAAAATAGCTACCAGTCCTCTTTGATTCCACTCCACCAGTCACTTTGAATGGATATCAAAAGTATTCATTTAGACTATTTAAAAAACTCTGAAAACTTACATCACTTTCAGTGGGAGCCAAAAATGAGTACTTGTTAATCTCTCTGGTCCTCCCATCCTTCTTGAAATTCCTTTCTAGAAAATAATTACTTACCATACATCAACCAAATTTATGGTGCTGGTCTCTGCCATGTAATTTAAACTTGGTCTTTATCCTATGTGAGGTTTCGTTATCATTCAGAACAACTACTATCTTCACAATGGCTATTATTTTCTTAGCTCAGGTTTGAAGCATGCAATTTCATTTTCCTTTATTCTGTTCTACTGGCATACAGACAGATCTCTACTGAGAGATAGCAATGAGCTTATATGGAAAAGAGAGAGAGAGCTGGGGACCTTGTTCTCAGCCTCCTGTCTTCAATCTCTAGCTGGCCAGAGGATGGCAATTCCACTTTGTGTCCAATTCTGAAGTTTCACGCTTCTCAGTTATTTTGGGAACAAAATAAGATTTTCATTGTTGCCTTTGGAAACAAAACTGGAGCTTTGTGTGCTACGAGCCTCAAATCAGCTTCCAGAAGAGTCTGCTCCATCTTCAGCCTGGTGGCCCCAGTGTGAAAAGACTGCATTTGATTCTTTGCTCTGTCGTGACCACAACAGTTTTCCAGCTAAATTCTCTCTGATGGAGGCAGTGCTCAAATCTTAGCATGAGCTTTCTGCACTGCAAGCAGATTCCCAGACACTTGCCTAAAGCATTCAGAAGTCATTTTTTCATAGAACTCCAAGTTTCTGAAGATTTCTGGTGAAACCCTCACATCTGCTTGAAAAGAATAGGGTCACATTTCCAACTTAATTAACAAAATGCATTAATAAAAGTTCGGTTCCTAAGACAGCAAAAGTCAAAGTCTATAGCAAAAATCATGATTTGTTATACCATAGGAACTATAGAAGACAGTTTGGTGATGAAAATGGGAAGGGAAAAAACTGCATTTGTCTTTCAGATACCTCAGTGAGCCAGAAAGATACAAGTAACCACAAAGACAGAGGTAAAAGCATGTCATAGTCCTTAGGAAGAGGCAGATCATTATGCAGCATATTAGTTTTTATACCCTAGCTTTTTTATTTTTTTTCTTTTTTTTAAATTTTTTATTTAAGGTCTTATTTCTAGCAAATCCAAAGCATCCTAGAGTCACACGTGATCTGCATACCCTGATCTCCTAAGTCAATAACTTTTTCAGTAGAACTATGCTTCATTTAACACTTTATTTATCCTAGAGTTTTGTTGTCTTTCTCATCAACTCCATGAAGTGGATCATTGCCAGTCTCACTCACCACCTTTGCAGAGATTTATATTAATCTCTAGTGCCTCGCTTCCTTTATACACTGTTCATTGTTTCTACTTCTGAATCTTCAGCAGCATGTCCCTCGTTCTTGCATTCATTTTTATTTTTTACTTAGGAATTCTGATAAAATACCCCCAAATAACCAGAAAGCAACAGCAACAAAAAACTGTGAGAAAATGGAACAAAATAAATAACACATAATTTATCATATTATATTCCAATATATAAATAATATTACATAATGAAATATAATCATAATATATACATAAATCATGTAGCCACAAAAGAATCCAAATCATTCAGTAATAAAAGTATGTCTGCTTCTGTAAGAAATCACATTTAAAACCCGTCTGTATGGAGTAAAAACTCAGTGCATGGAAACACTGGAGAAACAAATTCCTGGTAAACACGTGCAAAATGTTTAGAACATATAAAATACATTCGTAAGATTAGCTAGTTTTCAAAGGATAATAATCTGCTGGGAAAAGTAGATTTTATTTATTTTTTCTTTTCCTGTATTGATAGAAATCTATCTTCAGTGAAAAACAGATTCAAATGCTGCTTATCTTCTGTGGTTATGATTATTTGATATATGCTCTTATTTTACTTCTCTATGATTTCCTACAAATGAAAGATAAATTTTAATTATGCTAGGTCTGTTTTCTTCACTTCAAATACTGAATGTTTATTCAGTGCATATAGTCTGATGAGAACATTTCTTCTCATACTTTTTTTTTTAAAATGCAGTGACAGATGATGTTCATATTTCCAAAGCACAATCAAATGTAACAGCTTAATTCCATATGATCATCTGGCTTTTTTTGTTTGATTGTTTCATTTTGTGTGGAGTTGTAAATGCACATTGAAAAAATTCTAAAAATCTGATCTGATGTCCAAGTGAAAAGCAAACATTTAATGAAGAAACACAGAACATTATATGTGACAGTTAATTATTTGCGACATCATTGTTGTTGTTCATTGGCTTCCCCATTGACTATAGTTCTATTGTTTCCGTTTCCTGTTTTGGTAGATTAAAATTAGAGTAGTAGGAGTTCCTTTCTCCCTCCCCAGTGCTCAGAAAAAGAAATCTTCCATAACCTTTTACTGATATTTTTTAGATGACTGCATGATTACTTTATTTAGATTGATTACTGTATTACTTCCTTTCCTGGGTGTTGTGATTTAAACCGGCCAGCAACTAAACACCATACAGCTGTTCGCTCACCTTCCCCCCTCCCTCTCTGGGATGCGGGAGAGAAACGGGAAAGCGAAGCCTGTGAGTTGAGATAAAGACAGTTTATTAAGATAGGAAATAATAATAATAATAATAATAATAATAATAATAATAATAGTGTGTACGAAACAAGTGATGCACAATGCAATTGCTCACCACCCGCTGACTGATGCACAGCCCATCCCTGAGCAGCCGGCCCCCTACCCTGGCTAGCCACCCCTATACATTGTCCAGCATAACGCCAGATGGTATGGAATACCCCTTTGGCCATTTTGGGTCAGCTGTCCTGGGTCTGTCCCCTCCCAGCTCTTGCTGCACCCCCAGCCTGCCCGCTGGCAGGACAGAGCAAGAAGCTCAAAAGTCCTTGGCTTAGTGTAAGCACTGCTCTACAACAATTAAAACATCAGCATGTTATCAACACTCTTCTCATCCTAATCCAAAACATAGCATCCTGCCAGCTACTAGGAGGAAAAATAACTCTGTCCTAACTGAAACCAGGACACTGGGAAAGAGTGCAATAACAGGAACTTGTGTGGGATGGGATGAAGTAAATAGAGAAAAAATTGAATACATTTTTCAGTGTGTGGAGATTCTAATGTAAGCATTGAAATATAATCTCTGACATCTTCAGATGTTGCATGCCAACTTTCCACAAACTAAGAATGCAGAAGGAAATCTAGGTAACCAACCAACATACCAACATGCTTCATGCCATGAATGTACATTTTGGGGTCTAATTCTGTTTTCAGGCTGGATTTAATGTGGTTCGTCTTCTTAAATTTCTCAACACATTTCATCAACCTTCAGGAAACACCTGTAGCACCTACATTTCACCATGTTGCAGTTTAACCCAAATACAAATCTTCAAATCTACAAATAACCTTATTACTCACAACACCTGCTACCTTAAGAGCATACCCCTTAGAGATATTGTTACACTAAGCTTTCCTACTTCAACAAGCTGTATGAATAAAGCCATGGCTCCTTCAAGACCTTTAATATGCTCTGAGATAAAAATGAAAAATGAACAAACAGCACTTTGTGAAAATAGTATGACAAATTTCCCAATTTATCACCCAAATCAGCTCTGTTTGGGTGGGGAACTCAGTCATACATCCTGTGAGCATCCTGTACAACTGAGTACACAAAGTACAAGTACATTTTCTGCTGATTTTACTAGGTGAAACTTACAAAATCAGAACTTCTGGTCTTAAAAGTAATGAGCCTTAATTTTATTGTCTTTCTTTTAAGAGTTCTAACATCCAAAACCATCTCAAATTGAGCAAAACATTTACATCACTAACTCCTGCCTAGCTTTACCCCATGGACAAAGAAGACAGTGACTGACAATGATGGATATTTCTGTAGTATCCTCTCTTTCTCTCTTTTTTTTTTTTTTTTCATTTTCTCAGAAATAATGGGATAACTTTGTATAGGAGCTCCACCATAGTGCCTGTCATATTAGTTTTCCACTTCACCAGACACAGCTGATTGTCTTTGACTCTAGGAAATAATTTTGCAAGACAGGAATCTCTTAGCACCTTGAATCAAAGAACAGCACAGAGCTAGGCAAGTGGCAGAATAATTGGGATTGGGATTCAATGCCAGTGGTAGGAAGAAGTCAGAGTTTAGAGGCAGAGGCAGTGTAACTTTTGTGTTCTCTCCCCAGAGGCTGTGGCTGGAACATCAGTTTCTGAAAGCAAACTACCTGAATATGAACCAGATGTATGCTAAACTGTCCAAAGTCATGCCAACGCTTCCCAGGACACTGCTGTGCAGCCAGAAGTCCTTATAACTCGTCTGCATTTCAGCCTTCATATGCACAATCATGGCTGCACAGCCCTTCTTTCTAAATGCAAGAATGAAAGCATTCAATCTGACATTTTTAAAAATAACATTAAATGTAGAACATTTCTTTCCTTTAAAAAAAAAAAGAAAAAAAAAAGAAAAAAAAATATCAATCAAACCAATACTAACTCACATACAAAACAAATGTTCAATATTATTGACTAGAATAGTTAATACACAAGGGTAAAAATACTCCATAAGATGATAAAGTAGAACTCACTTTGCATCCTACTCTTTCTTTGTGTATAGTGAAATACTTCAGTAAATGTGAAACTTGCAAAATAGTATGTCTTTCTGAAGGCTGAAGCATTTATTGCAAGTAAATAGTGAACACAGAATGTGTATAAGCAGTTAAGTTTAATTTTTGAAATTCAGATATGAGAACTGGAAAAGAATTCACTTCCTGAGTGGCTTGACATCTATTCTTTCAATAATCTAATTCACTTTTTAAGTAACTATAATGCTTCTGTTGGTTACTTTGGTTACTTTTATCCATGTGTCCACTAAATGTTGTATTACTAAAAAGAATGTTAATATATACCTGTATTGCCTTCTACAAAAACAATTAATGATATCTGATCCCCACTATCTCGTTTCCCCCCTCTGAAGGGGAAAGTAAGTTCTTAATTTTTTTAAGGTATCATTGTTTGGTGTTCAGATATTAGCATAAGACTTTTTCTCCGGTGCTTTGAGATAAACATATAATAGTTGGAAAAATATTGTAATTGAGAAAAACTCCAACATGAAAAAACACCACAGCAGAGCAAAATTCAGAGTTCTGATGTGCGGTTAAATCTTAGTGTAACTATGGGTGCTGGCAGTATCTGGAGGGCAAAGAGGGTCAGCAAGTGTGATCATTTAATTACTTTTTTTTTTTTTTTTGGTCAAAATGAAAATATGGTTAGGGGTCAGGACAAGCGATTGAATAGGAGATCTGTGACAGAAGAGCTCTTATGGCATAAGCCCAAGCTGCAAAGCTGCAGCCTCACTCCCTGCTCTCTCCACCAAAGACCTGTGTGTGTGTTTGCTTGTGCGTCTGGGTGTGATGGCTTTGTCTCTATGTAGAATACCTGATGAGTCAGCTTGTAAGTGGTTTGTGGACAAGTGAGAAGGCATTTTGGGGCACTAATAATGTATTTTCATTCCCAGAAGTAATTAAAGAACTGATAACGTCAGCTCTTCCCTGTTGTATATATAGTAGCAACATTGCACTGAACAGAAGCAAACTATATGCTTTACTCGCAGGAATGGTGTCAAGCTGAGGCAGGGGAGGTTCAGGCTACACATCCTGATAGGGTGGTCGCGCACTGGAACAGGCTCCCCAGGGATGTGGTCACGGCACCAAGGCTGTCGGGGTTTAAGAAGCGTTTGGACTGTGGTCACATGGTCTGAATTTTTGAGTAGACCTGTGTGGTGCCAGGAGTTGGACTTGATGATCCTTATGGGTCCCTTCTAACTCAGGATATTCTATGATTCTATGATTCTAAGATATTTTTACCACACATTTAAGACAAAGGAAACATCTGAGCAAAACAGTACCCTTTTACTGGATGGAACTTACCTATTGTAAACCCTTGTTAGTTCTCTCAACCTGTTGCCTTCCTGACCAATGTTCAGCTAATGCTTGCCTATGTCTTTTCTCTCATGCAGAGAAGGGTTCCTTAGAGACTTTAACTATTCAAGATTTATCCTGGAAACTCATTTGAATAAATAATGATAGATGAAGCATGTCATCGTATTCAGCATGACAAAATAAAGAAAGAAACAATATGTAGCTGCATGGGTGTCTCATGAGAATGGTCATGCACAGTCAAAAGATTTACTAAACAGATAAGTATATGGCATAAAACATATCCTGAAAAAAAAACATCGATGGTATATAGGCCTACATTCAAAACATCTGATGACACTTCCCCAGTAACAAACTTTTATACTGTGGCTGAAAGTAAACTCAGAAGTTCTGCCCTGATCTTGTTTTGGGTTCCAGAAAGATGTATATGATTTCTTTTAAGATTCCTGTCTGAACTCTTTTCAGTTGCATACATTACATGCTACTCTAATTACAGAGGAGTATTCATGTGGTTGAAAGCCATATAACATTGTTCTATACTCACAGACTAATCATTTGAAAAACTGCTGCATTTTAATGTAAATTTGCATGGCAAAGCAGGCTCCCATGTCTTCTGGCTCCTCAGTTGACCTCTGGGCTCCCACACTGACTGCTGATATCACACTCCTCCAGCAGGTACTTGCTCAGTTTTCTCCCATCCTTTTATAGTAGCTCCCATCCTTTCATCTTTTCCCAAATATGGAAGCTGTTTGCTGAATGACGTGTTTTATAATCACATAATCACCATCTTCTGTTAGGAGAAAAACACAGTCAGAAGCAATACAGAGCAGCTTTGAGTCACTGAACAAAGTCAATAACTTCATTAAGAAGGACAAGTAAGGTAGTAAAAATCAGTATTTCACCATCTCCCTTGGCTTCCCCAACTTGTCAGAGCTCTGTAAGATACATCTGCTCTGTAAGACACATCTGCTTGCCTGGTGTCATTGCTCTCTACAACTACCTGAAAAGAAGGTGTGGGGAGCTGGGGGTTGGCCTCTTCTTGCAGATAACTAGTGATTCGACTAGAGGGAATGGCCTCAAGTTGCACCAGGGGAGGTTTAGATTGGAAATTAGGAGACTTTTCTTCTCAGAAAGAATAGCCAGGCACTGGAAGGGGTTGCACAGGGAGGTGGTGGTGTCACCTTCCCTGGGGTTGTTTAAGGAAATGTTGGACATGGTGCTTAGGGACATGGTTTAGTGGGTGACACTGGTACTAGGGTGATGGTTGGACCAGATGATCTTGAAGGTCTTTCCAACCCTAATGATTCTATGATTCTATAATTTTATTATTCTATAACAGAAATATATAATAAAGCTGTGATTAGAAACCTGGAGTTCCAATTCTTAGAATATATTTAATTATTTTCTTAATGCATTATGGAAACCTGCCTTACTCTGTCTGAAAGAATTGAGGGCCTGAAAAATCAGTAACTCCAGAGAAAAGGTGTGGGAGAAGAGCTTCAAATTGGAGTGAATTATGCATTTTTTTATTTTTATTTTTATTTTTTTTCCCCATTGGCTTTGATATTTCATTTTCCTTCAAGTGACAGCTGCTCCTGACAATCATATGCAATATACCACCAAGTAAAACTCAGAGTCTTTCTATCCTCTTTGTAAAACTAGATGCATCTGGAACCTTAAAAAGTGGAACAAAAAAAGTTTGATTTTTAATACAATAAGTTTGTTCCTTCTATGACTTTTTAAAATGTGACATGATTTTGTAATTCCTATGTTTTGAAATACTGTACTCTGCCCTATTTATTTTGCCTATAAGACCTGCTAACCTATGTCAAGCTATTAATCTAAGAATATTTTCTTTGTTAAAGGATGACAGATGTTTAAAGTTATTTCTTAAAGATATTTCACAAGTTATTCCTTATAATAACTTTTACTTCAGTAAATAAAATAGAATAATGAGAGGCAACAATATTGAACATTAGCAGCAACTTCTAAAGATATTCAATCACAGAATCACAGAATCACAGAATTTCTAGGTTGGAAGAGACCTCAAGATCATCGAGTCCAACCTCTGACCTAATACTAACAGTCCCCACTAAACCATATCCCTAAGCTCTACAAGTGAGTAACTTTACATTATAATGAATTTATATGATAACAGAAATATTGTTAAAATATTATTGCCTTACTTCTTATTTAATAGATTTTTTACTGTTTTGAAAGTCATGTATCATATGCTTATAATCAGGAATCCAAGTATATTTGTTATTTATGCAGTTACAGTCATATTGTGGTGGTTCAGTGAATGCTGCCTCTTACTCATTTAAAAGCCTAACCGCTTTCATAAAATGTTAATACTCATTTTTATTTTACATAGCCAAATTAATTTTGTCCCCCTAAAAATACCACCAGTGTTATTCCTAGAGGAGATTATTCATGGCCTTAGAAAATTTGAAATTTTAGAGCTTTTCATCCACTCTTCACAATCTGATGTTACTAGCAATTTACATATTATGAACATGATTTATAAAGCAAATATGTGTTATTTGTTATTCTTATCTGCAGGAAGAACATGTTGCAATTAATTTTTACCTTTTTTTTTTTTTTTTTTTTTTTTTTTTTTTTGCCTTGGCAATCTAAGCCTTGATTGCTCGATATAAATTCTAATTATTAGAGAAATAAATGACAGATTCAGGATGGAGAATAGAAGGGAGAGACCAAAAGCAAAAGGCTATTCCCGGGATAAAGAAACCATCAAAATGCTAATAAGTCCTATTCCGAAAGGATATTATTGTTTCTTTGTTCAGCTGTATTTATAAACACACACATCTGCAGCAATAGTTGCACAGACTTAAAAGCTGTGACCAAAATGCATGCTGCTCCAGAACCTACAGAGAATTAAAGCCCTGATCAGTTACACAGCTTTCAGAAAAAGCACTGGAATGAAAAAATGACAAAAGTCTCTAGAAATCTGAAGTCTGAGTTGAAAGGTCCTCTTGTCTAGCTGTCTCAGAATACCTTCTATATGAAGAATTAATTGCTTTTATATTCATCTAGTATTTCCTTTCACAAACATTAAAGAAAATATGGGTGAGCATGATAACTGTGCCATAATGGGTCAACTACATTACAGTACTGCATTGGAGACTACATGAAAGTCCCAAAGACATGTGATGGGAAGGACTGTGGACTGGGGTTATGAAGAAGTTAGAGGATTCTACTTAACTTCCTGCTGACTACAGGAAAAAGAAAAAAGAAAAGCACTAGCACTAGCTTAGCACTAATGTTTATCAGAATGATGCAGTATGCTTGATATAACAAGTACTTTTCTGATCAAAAGTTGTACGTAGATTTTCTGAGTAGACTGTGAAAAATAATATTGTATTTGTCAAGATACAAGATAAGTATTCTTACCCTATTTTGTTCCTTGGCCATAGGGCAATAATGTTCTTTTTATGCAGTACTCTAGAGTGCCGAAGAGAGGAAAATAATCATTACCTTCAACCTATAAACACAAGCACATATTTTCATCAGACAGAAATTCCATTTACCTACTTGCATATGAAAGACTCTTAGAGGAAGAATAGAAGTTATAGGACATGTCAGTTTTTGTTTTTAAAAGAAAATAATACTCTGATGTCTGAACATTTAGCCACATTGACCACAAGGAAATAGATATTCAAGAGAACTCTAGTGAAGCACTAAGGACTGTGATGAACATGTGTTGTTCGTGTGTGTGTGTCCCCTCTCCCCCCTCAATCTGATCTGTTTCTTGAAATACTTCTATTTCTGCAAGCATTGATTTTACATCTTGAGCACTTGTGACTTCAAAATGTTCTATGAAGATCTTGCATTTCTCATTTTGAAATAAATATGAAGTGCTCGGAAAAAGACTCAGAAAGTTTTGGATTTACCACTGTACCAGCTCAACCACAGACCTGAGCTGTCAAAAGAGGCATGCGAAGCTGCATGTGTTGCATAGGGGGATTTACTAACAGACCAAAAACAAAGACAACATTTAGGTGGTCCCAAAATCAGTTGGTTTGGAAGCATATGGAAACCACAATCTGTATTTAACACAGCTAATAGGTGACCTTCCTTTTAAAGGACTTGTTCAGAAATTTAACACTTTAAATAAACTGAAGAATAAAGTACATGTTATCTAGTCAAAATGCAAAAACAAACAAACAAAAAGCTAGGGAGAAACCTCTATAAATTTTTAAGCTCTCAAGAGACTTGTCAGGATTTCTTCTGAAGGAATTACTTAACACTTGAGTGATTTCTTTTCACATGAAAACAACCGTGTTCTCTGTTCATGTTAGAAACTCCCAAGGCAAAGTATGTTCCAGCCAGTCCATCCATAGGACGTGGTGTTACGAATAGGCTGCACTGCTGTCAGATCACATTCTGATAATGTGTATTTCACTTGAAATGAAATGGTTATTTTCTGCTTTGTTTTACTCATCGCTGTTCAACCAAGCATTATTGGAAGAGCTAACAAACTAAAAGCCTTCAAAAACTCTTTTTTAAAGTCAAAACTGTTGCACACATTCTACTTAAATTTTACCTGGGCATTTTAGTAGAAAAATCAGAGTTTTAAAAAAGTATTGCAAAAAGCAATTAACCTCCTGTTTAGGCTACAGAACTGTAATGGGGTCATCACTATGGCTTCTACACCATGAGTGTGTACACCTTTGAGTGTTCATTACCTCTTACATCATTTTTTTCAGTGCATCTCTATATTTTTCCCATGTATATACTTACACATTCAAGTCCTTAATGTCCCATTCTGATCCTGTTTTGGAGGGAAAATGTCTTTTGAGTCACCCCTTCTGTCCTGTGACTGAATTTAATGCAGTTAGAGCAACATGATCTTCAGGTACCTAATTTCCAGTCACTACACGCATAAGTAACTTACGTGTTACAAAGGAGCCTGTAGACAGAATCACAGTTAACTGTCTTCCATCTGAATATACCACAGTCAGTCTGCTTAAACAGAGGTTTTGCTGCAACAGCTCCAAAACACAAAGAATGAAAAATTGTACTCGTAGGCCCTTAGCTGGATAGTGAGGCAATGCAGATCAATATGAGGCAGTTACCTGCCACAGTCATTCCAGCTGAGCAGACATTTTTCCTTGAGAGTCTCCAGAGAAAAGAGAAATTGCAGATTGCTCACCGACTGATGTTGCTGTAGAAGTGAATTATTTACTAGTGCATATATGCAACTGATATTTTTAGCCTTGTCATTAATTGTGGAGAGATGGAGAGTGCTTTCCTTTTCTTAAAAAAAAAATGGAAATAAAAAGGAAATAAAAAGGATATATCTGCAACAACACTTAACTTACAACGTAGGTTATATCTATGATGATATAGGAATAGACAAACTAGTCAGGCCTGTTCTTTCCTTCCCTGTACCCTCTGGGTATGGGTGTTAATAATGCATTTATTTATTTATTTATTTATTTATTTATTTATTTATTTATTTTCAGGACCTTCTATAGCTTTTGTGAAACACAATAGACTGGAAAAATATTTTCAAGGTTTGTCTTGAACAGAAATGTCTGTATTAAGAGTAGGTTCAAATCATCTGATACAGCAATGTTTGAGCTCTAGCCTTCGAATACAGGCTTACACCCAGCAGTACTGAGAAGTGTTACAAAGAGTTGTCCCTTGAGGTAGAATCTTGATGTACCACACTACTATTAAGAAAGCCACCTGTATGTGACTGTTCCCAGGCAATGGAGATAACTTTCTCCAACTTTGTTCTCTGAAGTCTGAGACATAGTTAAAGAAGAACGTAGAAAAAGGTGCCATGTGTATGTCCTTCCCTGGCAGTTGTGCTTCAGGAAGACATCTGTAGGGCAAGTTGGTGCTGAGATTGCCAGTGAGATGGAGCCTTTCTGCTGATAACAAGGAGAGGGATATCTTGTTCTGGTATAGGTGTGAGGCAGTCATGAAACTGCTCAGCATTATGAAGACTGAAGTGGAACTGGAAAAATTCTGGCAGCTGAAGTTCAATTTTGGGTCTGGCTCATAGAGTCCAATCTTTTTTTTTTTTTTTTTTTTTTTTAAAAAAAAAAAAAAAACTGTTTCATACTGTATGCTGTTAGCTATTACATTTTTCAGAATTTGGATCTTTAACAATATTTTTGTAAAATACTATGACGTCCATACTAAGATGCCTGTACTTTTATTCTTCTAGACTTTTGTGTATTAGCTCAAAAATGTTTATGAATTCTCCTCTGGCCTACTTAGTCTCTTTTTAGTAACTGATCAGTGCCCTGAAGCTTTAATAGCACATTTCCACCTAAACTTAATACATATAAACAAAAATATTATATTAACATACTGAATTATCAGTCATTTGAACCTTGGCCCTATCTTCTAATGTTTAATCACTAAGTTTCCAGGAATGATTTTTGTGTGTATGTATCTTTGAATGACTGCACTGTTATTTAATTTGTATTCTTCATTCTAAGTGGTTTTGGTGATACCCATGCCCTTTGGAATGTATTGTTATCAGAAAAATCAGCATATGCAACAGGGTGGGTAGTGACAGAAAAAAAGAGACTAATCATTTTGGACAGTTACTGTTTGCTTCAGTTGCTGCCTGAAAATTCTCAATGATATTTCCCAACTTTGCAGTTGTACATCCAAACATTTTAATGATTATAAGGCACTCAGATGCTATGGTGACTATCAATAAAGAAAGCTATACAAACAAGTTGTGTGACATCACAAAACCAAGATATTAATGCAAAAAATGATTGTATAGACTTCTTGCCTTCAAGTTAAACAATGCATTTTTAATGCACATGTATTTTTATAACAACAGTATAAAAAAAACTATCATGAGCTCATTTTGTGTCTGAGCAGTCCTTGCTTTGTATAAAAGTGGCTAACTTCTACAAAAAAGATAATCTGTTACATAAATTGTGCTAACCTGCTGAGACATTTTATTCTCAGAAGATGCCAGAAGATTCTGGTATGGTGAATGATATAAAAGAGTGCTAAAAGTAGAATCAAGTTCTAATACCTTAAATATTTTAAATTATAGATATCCCAAAAAGAAGTAAATAACTTTTTTCTTCTAGCTTTTGTATTTCTGTTCTAACAAGATATAAAAAGTATTTTGTATTGAATGTGATTCCTAAGAACTGGCATATTTTTAAATTCAACAGAAATTAACTTTACCTAGCAGTGTGCAAACAAAAATAAGTTTCATGCCTTTTAGTTTAATAAATAGTTTTCTGCATCAGCCTTTGCAATTGCTCCAAGTACAGAAAAGTTTTTCACATGATGTTTTGGACAATGACAGGTCAGCCTAATCCAAAAAGGAATCAGTCATTCAGAGTATTCTTTATTAACACGCACAGCAAAGAGCTGTAACTGAGAGAAAATGTAAGGGACAGCAGGTCATCAAGACAGAATGCTTTTCTTGACTAAGAAAATCCTTGACCATTCTGGAGGAATTCCAGGATAAATCTTGGTTCCCTCAAGTAGTAGTTGTTAGGGTAGTTGCTCATGCACAGCGTGAGAGAGGAAGGGAAATTCCTTGACAGCCAGATGGTGCCATCACAGATTGAACATAAAAAATAACTAGCAAGGGAAGAATAGGCAAAATTAAGAACCAGAAAACAGTTCAGCAATTAGCACAGGAGAGAAGAAAAATGAGGTCCTACCAGAGCTAGTAGCAAAAATAAAAGCAAAGAAAATTAAACAATTTTCTACCTGAGAAACATTTTCTATTTCTTTCCAGAGCTGTATTCTTACTCTGAATATATTTGCTAAGACTTTTCTCCATTCAAATGTAATTTATTTATTTGTTTGTTTATTTATTCATTTATTATAATAGTGAATCTTTAAGCCAAATAAACAGTCCTATGGATCTCCATGGAATAGTTCATCTGGTTACATGGCTGCACGACTGTTAGGCTCATAAAATATAAATGCCTTTCTTAAGGCTTAATTACACAAAGTAATTAACACCTTTCCTTTTCAGCACTTGCAGGCAAGTGCTTCTGATGCTGCTGTCTGGGAAAGAGTTCTTTATCCTTGTCTTGTACTTCCATTAGGATGCCAGTAAATCATGAAAGCAATTTTCCTGTTGTGTAGAGTTATTAATCTGAATCCAGATTAATCATACTCAACTAGGAGAGCCTCACTGTGAATTTTAGGATCTCATCCAAGCTTGTAGTGACTTGTGAATTTTCTTGTCTTTGCTTCAGATGAGTTTCACTTTATGTGCCTCACTGAGTGTCTTATCAGTGAATCCCAAAGACAATAACACAGATGTCTTTTGTATGTGGTTGGGGATATAGATAGTGCAGAACACTCATTATTGTGTGTGGTTTTTTCAGTTGTGTTTTTCATCTTTTGCTGCTACCATTCTGAATGCCTAATACTGATGTGTTATCTAATCTTGTCAAGCTCCTACCCCGACCCAAAGGTGTTGGAGATCTCTGCTTCTGTTTCCTGCTCTTTTGAAGTTATCAATTTTTTCTCCTCATCTTCTAGAAGAGAAGGAGAATCTTCTATCTTCTCTTCCATCCATTTTTCTCCTTCTTCTACGAGGAGTGGCTGAGGGAGCTGGGGTCGTTTAACCTGGAGAAGAGGAGGCTCAGGGGTGATTTTATCACTCTCTATAGGTACCTTAAAGGAGGCTGTAGTGAGGTGAGGATTGGTCTAATCTCCCACATGCCTGGTGATAGGACAAGGGGGAATGACTAAAGTTGCGCCAGGGGAGGTTTAGGTTGGATATTAGGAAGAACTTATTTACCAAAAGGTTGTTAGGCAATGGAATAAGCTGCCCAGGGAAGTGGTTGAGTCACCATCCCTGGAGGTCTTTAAAAGATGTTTAGATGTAGAACTTAGGTGAATGGTTTAGTGGAGGACTTGTTAATGTTAGATCGGAGGTTGGACTAGGTGATCTTGTAGGTCTCTTCCAACCTAGATGATTCTGTTATTCTGTGATTCTAGTTATAGAATGCTAATCTGTCTCTCTAGCATTTGCTCTCCTTTTCCCTCTTGTTAATTTATGTTCTTGTGGGATGTGTGATCTTGTTGGATCTTGTGATAGAAGCTCCCCATGAATGAGCCCTCTAGTCATTATTTACAGTAACACTACCTCATCTTCTCTATGAAAATCATTCTGCTCAGACTAAGGCTCGCCACTCCTTGCATAGAAAACTTTTGCCATCTCTTGGGCAGAATACTTGTAGATTTTCCTCCATTGGCCATTATCTTCTATGACATATGTATTGACAGAAATATGAAAAGAAAGAAAGCAAACATCCTTTATGTGGCTGAAGATAAAATCTGGTTAACAGCTGGCCTATGTATTTCTACTACAAATTTAACTGGTTATCATCCTCATTTGGCAGAGAGAAGCCAATCATTCTTAACGTCCCAGCCACTTTTGATAGTCAAAAGTGTCAAAACAGCAAATAAGACTAAATCATAAATATGGGCAACTGTGGCAACTGGCCACTCTTCTTTCTCTTGCAGCAGTGATCATGGATCCCTTTCTACAAGTGCAGGCTGGAGAAAAGCAGCTTTCTTTAGTTATCTGAGTTCTGAGCCCAGGTGTCTTATGGAGATGCTTTTCCTAATGCCTTGATTTAACTAAACACATACTGTCTGGGATACTACATCTCTTAAACATTGTCTATAACCTAACATTTGTACCTCAGGGCTTCCAGCAAAGATGATGTGCATCAGCTCAATATTCCAGACAGGCCGTAAGTCATCCGCATGATAGTGGCTTAGGACTGGGAAGAGTTAAACACGTATGTTTGTACATCTAGACATCTAGCAAACAAGGAAAGTATTATGCAAATACTTTGGAAATGGAAAACAAACAAACAAACAAAACCAAACAAACAACCCTCCCCCCAAAATAAAAACAAACAAATAACAAAAAAAAAAAGAGCTGTTCTCAGTTCTCAGAGTCAAGGCCACAGCTGATGGTCACACCATCATAGTTTTGGCAAGTTGATCAAGCTCCCGGTTAAAAATCACCGAAGGATTCTTGCCTATTTCTTGCTCTGCTAGATACTAGTTTCAAGTATTTTTTACAGAACTAAAACCGAGATAGAAGGTTTTCTATTTCTCTGAAATTGCATATCTGCCAAAAAAAAAGTCATGCTTATAGCAGCTTAAAAATCATATTAATAATTTTCCATTACTGAGTAGTACCCTCAGTAGTACTGAGGGTAGAACTACTGAGTAGTACCCGAGAAGTTGATGTTTGCAAAATATTAAATGAGTGCCAGGCCATGCTTATACAGATGCACTATAAAGTCTTCTGTTCCATTCGGAGTGGGATTGTGCTCTCTAAGTGACATTAACTATCTAAATGTCAAGTCCCTAGATGATTGCTCTGCAGGCAAAGGAGAGAGTGAGGCACAGCCAAATGTTAATTAATACCACTTACTTTAGACATTCCTTTTTTAAGATGGAAGGATTTGCCATTGGAGCTACCTCTCCCTGTCCTTTGCCTTTCTGATACCTCACAAGGGGAAATCCCACAACTGCTTTAACCTAAACACCTACTTTTTGGACAGAAAGAAGGATTCTTTCCCTTACTTCTCTGTAATTACTCAGTCTTCTTTGGTTTATTAAAAGATATGTACATAAAAAAAAAAAAAAAGTTGCCTTGTGTTAATTTACTGTCAGCACTTTCCTGAAAACACACTGCTCCACCCCAAGAGTGGATGTTTTGTCTACATTTGGCTGAAGGTGCAGACTTTTCACCTTCTATCTACCACTCACATATCTAAGTTTAATGGTATTTTTAATTAAATAGACACAGGATGGCAGCAGAGGATAAGATTGAACAATAGGGTATGTTTCAGTATGTTTCTGAAGTGACAATCTGAGAGAACTATTTTAATATTACAGTTTTGTAATTGTTGTTGTTGTTGTTTTGTTTTGTTTTGTTTTCTTTCCTTTTAAGAATGGTGTTATATTCTTGTTTTATGCTTACAAACTATTTTAAGTTGATGCTATCAAATTGATTTCTAATGTGGGCAGAAATAATTTTTCTCTGTTGATATATCTATCCTGAAGCCTTGATATACATTTATATCCTTAATTTAAATCATCTAATACATGATTTTTTTTTTTTTTTTTTTTTTTACTGTGCTTTGTACTGTACCATGTGAGACACAAAGACACAGCTTCAAGAGCTGTGCAAATAGATACTGGAAATGAGGCAAAGTTGAACTGAAATCTTACAAACTTCTGTTTCTTAAATTATTGTAGACCATGTTTATTTTATCTCAATTTATCTTCTCTGGTGGGACCAAAGCTTCACATTTTTTTAGTCAAGGTGTCAATGTAGGATATTCACCCTGTCCAATGCTTTGAAAGACTGGTGCTTCAAACCAGCTTTTCCTGGGGCAGCTCCCACAGAGAGCAGCAGGGTCAGGAGCTTTTCAGGAGTTTCTGAGCATGGAGCCCTCTGTCAGAAAGCAGCCCTTCTTGAACAGTCCCAGAAAATGGCAATACTCACACCAAGCCTGTAATTATTATCATCAAATCTCTCTGTCTAGGAACCATCCATTTGTGGTATTTTACATACCTTTATAGCACAGAGGTCTCAGAATATCCACTGCTCAGTTCAAACCTGTCCCAGGGTACTCCTTCCATGCAAGTGCTTGTATGTTCTGCAGCTTCTTCCTGCAAACTACGGCTGCTTTGTCTGCATTTCACCCCCCAAAGGGATGATGTGCTTATTGCTAAGTGATAATGCATTAAATACGCCACTAGTATTTTTCCATGTTGGCAGTTACAGTAGTTGCCATGGGAATGTCACATCATGTGAATGGGTGAAGAAGCAGGTCACAAAACAGTATGGATTAGAGATGTGGCCCACGGTATTAAAAATGTACAAACAGTACATAATCACACCAACGTCTATTCTTAAAGGCTTTAGGGGAATAAATTAATACTTTTCTAGGTCTGTTTTATAAATGAGCATCTTAAATAAATAAAGCATTTAACTGTGATGAGTAATCCCAGTTCTTTAATAAAGGATGGAGTTATGCTAATTGAACAGCAAAGTTGTTTGTCAGTGCTGACAGATCTGCATACTTCATTTATTGCATTAATTCATTTTCTGCAGCATATAATTATGATCCCTTGCACAAGTGACAGAAGCACAGACACAGTTTCAGTACAGGGCTATATATCTATTTTGCTATGATCAATAGAGTATAGCAGTTATATAATTTTTATCAGGAACATGCTGAGAACAACTGAAGGAGAGTTCTAATAATAATGGACTTGTAAATCTTGCATTTATTCATTAAACAGCTTGTGGACAGTCATGAATGTTTTAAATGGATGTGTATTTTTTATTTTTCTTTTGTTGGAATTAAAAGTTACAGGAAAAAACACCTTTTTAAGGAATATAATTATAGATGAAGGAATAAATATAAATTAAACTCTGTCTGCACTGTCTAGACTTTTTCTTTATTTTTCTTTCTTTCTCTAAAAAATTATTTCATACAGAAATTGTACCCTTATGTATGAATACCTGAAATAAAAAGTAAGACGTCCTACCTCTCTGGTGAAATGCCCTAATCACTGAATGTTCTCTTTCTCATATTCTGTAAATGAGCTCTGTCTTTTAACATTTTTCAAAGTTTAAAGTAAAATGGGATACTGTTCCCAGTAAGACTGAACTTGTTTTTACCATAATACCTGAACATGATATCTAGGCTTCTTTCTAGTAAGTCTTCATGCAAGACCACTATGAAAAAGGAAGGAATTAAACAAAGAACCTTTCCTATTTGTCCATTAACTGATTGGTTAAAGGCAGCTCGTCACCTCCCTTACCCATGCATTTTGTTTTCACTTAAGCCAACCTATGAATTTGCAGATAGTGTTGTAATGATCAGGACCATGTACATAAATTAAATGAAAAATTAACCAGCCTTACCCTTCTAATATTTAGAATCAGTTGTTATTTCTTGATGAACATCAAAATTAAACTTTTACCATATAACACTTTCCTGGAATTTCTCAGCAGAACAATTCAGTTCAGACCAAAAAAAAAAAAAAAAAAAAAAAATCAACTAACTGCTGGATGTAATCATGATTGGCATCGTTTTTTATAAAAAGTCTAAAATCTCCTTTAGAATTTAGTCAAATTGAAGTTGTATGTTCAGGTTAAAACATACTTTTTTAAGAAACAAATGCATTTTACTATGAACCAAATCACACATTGTGTCAAGACTAATCAATTATTTCTTGGATATGAACCACTTTTAAGTGCCAGAGACAAAGGTGTACCATATTTGTACACATCCAATTTTTATAATAAGTGTCTTCTACTATGTATTTGATCAAGAATGGTATGTCTAGTGCAGCCAGATGAGAATCTTTAGTGTGCATAGAAGATACTTTCTGTGTGAAAGCTTAGATTAATTTAATTTTAGGATCAGTTTAAGAACTTCCAATCCCAAGTTACAAAAGTATATTATATTCTTGGCGACCTTTCATAAAGAATGTCAAACTGCTTTTCAGCCCATATGTGGTATAAGCTGGCCTCTTCAGACTATTAGATGGGAAAAATGTTCTTGCTGGCTTCTCTCCTCAGAGTACCAGCAAAGTAACTTTTAGGTACTGCTGGTGGAGGTCAAATGTTGAATTGTGGAAGTTTTTTTTTAATACAAACCAGCCAAATGTACTGTATTGCTGCACCGCTTCTGTTCCTTTTCATGATTTTAAGATATTTTTGTAGCATTTTTTTTTTTATTTGTTGGTCTTTAAATGCTGTCAACACCTCCATCTTGAGTTTGACAGGCTTAAAGGTAAAAAAACAAATAATTCCAACCAACCAAGCCCAAACAATATCCCCAAACTAGTATCCAGGTGATTTATCAGAAGATATTTGAGCTACCAGAATTTGAAGGTTTCCTTTCTGAGTCATAACAGTAAAAACAACAACAAAAAAAATCTGTATCAAATGTAGGAATCCTGATTGTCTCTCTTAACTGAAGCAAAAATAGAGCTGTGTACTAAATTAGTCATCACCTAATCAATGAAATGTGCATCAATCCTGTCAAATTCACATAGGTGTAATGCCTGAGATTACATTTGACTAAATGAAGTTCCTTATGAAGTTGCATGAACTAAAGAACAGAAATTTGGAGGCTACCATCACTCAGTCACTCACTGTGATTATCTTTATTTATTTATTTATTAACCATGAGTAAATCATTTATTTGCTTTGTGGTTTAGTTTATGCAACAATAAAATGAATACACAACACTCAGTTGTAATGTATTATGAATATCATGTAGCACATTATGAAATAGTGTGAAGATTTACAATGATTCCAGAACTTTTACAGCACTTAATGATCCTTGGAACACGTTAATGAGATGAGGCAGATCTTTTCTCATTTTGTAATGGAATAAGTAAAGAAACCTCAGTGTTTATCATGAAACATACTATAATTAAATACTAGGCAATAAAGAATCATATGATATTGCAATTTGTGCCATCAGCCTTCTGCAAGGTCATTTTACCTGTTTAATCTAAGTAATTTGCAAAATGTTGTTGTTGGTAGTGTTCAACTGAAATAGTCTAAGGGTTGCTGCCCTGCATGATACACAGGAGTGAAATAGATTCTCAGACTTATTCTTAGGGGTTGCAGCACCTTAACATGGGTAGAAATATCTGAGGAAACCTTCACAGACTGATAGCTTCACAGAGCCTCCTAGTTTCTTTGAAACACTGCAATTACAATTAGAAATTCCTCCCTGATAGGAGCAGATAAGAAAAAAAGAGAGAGAGAGAGAGGGAGACTTGGAGATTGCCCTTGCAGACTTAATTTTATGTATTATTTTCTGTATTATGATTAACGTTGATTAGATATAGCAGTGAAATGCCTCATGTTTACACTATTTCAAGTGCTATAAATAGTACATGAAAAACCTTGCCAAGCACATTATATTTAGGGAGACATTACATACAGACTAGAAATGCAATAAATGGCACCAATAAACATTTTGCACTATACACAGATGTGCATGTCACTGTAAAAGTTGTATTACTAATTGCATTTACACTTGGGTACTAATTCAGTGAACTTTGTTTTAGAATAAGAGTTCTCAATTATATAGGCAAAATAACATTCATGCTTCAGTGAAACTGAAAGGCTGGGGAGAAAAATAAAGTATCCACAGGATCAACAACAAAAATTATTTTATATAGTCAAATTAAATTGATTTTACTGCAATATATTAAGCAGTTTTCTAGTGGTTTATAGATAAACCACAGAGGGAATAGATAACCACAATGACAAGCAATGAGACCTTAAATGCTGCCTTTTTTTTTTTTTTTTCCCTATTAGCATGTGGCACAGATGCCTTAAGGAGAACCAGTTGTTCATAAACACTTTTTTTTTTTTTTTTTTTTTTTTTAATTAGTGAAGAAGGAGGAAGCTTCTGAAATTTGCAGATAATGAGCAAGCTACATACTTTTTAGTGACCCTCTCTGGATACATTTTGGGTAAGACTAAAAAGTAAAGTGATTTTGAAATTTTAAGCATGTGTGCAGCTTCTTCTGTTATGATATGATAATTCATAAAATTAGACGTGCTTAAATTCTCTAGTGACTTGGGCCTACATGTTCCGATCTTCTCTGGTGAACAGCTTAAGGCTACAGAAAACCATCAAAGAAGTTACAAAATGAGCAGAATTTCTATTACTTTGATCAGGGAATAATAGGAGAAACCAGAAAGAGAGTTGTAACGCTTATTTGAAGTAGTGGGAAGACAACTGTAGATAATATGCATTACATATTTGCCACTAATGTTTTTGTTCTCAGATATATCTATTTGCATTTTCATTTTACTTGAGTTTGTGTTATTCACAGGAATTGCAGGAAATAAGATTTGTATCACACATTATCCCCTCTGATTTAGAAGTCATGTATTCTTTAAAATATTCCAGTTTCAAATTCTTTTCATACTACAGAAACCACTTTTGCTATGTGTTTGAAACTTTAAAATAGACAAAGTCCTTGCTCTTATTTACCACATTTGGTGAATTGTTAGTTTTAAATATTGTTTGAATATGTAATATGAACATTTAAATATTGATTCAGAAAAATGAGAGCAGATAGTCAGGAGGGAAGGGGAGTGGATGGGACCTTTCAATAGTCGCCTTCTCTTGCAACCAGTCACTAAAGTGCTTCCTCCCTTCCTGCATGCAAAGACTGATCCAGCAGAAGGCTTGTTGGTTCTTCTGTAGGGCTGGTGCCAGCTGGACCAATTGGCACATCTCTGCCCCCAGTGACACAACCCCAGTGGCACAACTAAAACTGGCTTGGGAGGCTCTTGCCCAGCCACTCACATTTCTCTCCCCTTCAGTGGGACAGGAAAAGGAAGAGAGAAAAAAAAAACGGGAGTGAACCCCCTTCTCCTCTTCCTCCTCTGACCTTGGTGTTCCCTCTGCTATTTCTCACTCTTTTTACTTTTTTAATTTTTTTATTTTTTTCCCTCTTCCTCTCCCTGTCCAGCATTCAGCATTTTCTGCCTTTTGTTAAAGACATTTTCGGAGAGTTACCACCAGCTTTGCTGATGAATTCCGCCATGTTCTGTGGCGGGCCTATTGGGACTGGCTGTAAATGGCTGTATTTTCTCACAGAGGCCATCATTGCAGCTCCCTGCCAACATCTTGCCAGAGACACCCACTACAGCACAGCCTCTGTATTCTGCTTCTCTTTTCTCAAGAAACCTCAGAGTTTACAGATGCAAACAGTGTTCAGTAGCTTTTAATCTAAAAAAAAAAAAAAAGGTAAAGTACTTCACAAAATTAAATTATTGATTCATTTGCTGATTCAACGTGTGTAGGATTAATCATGATATCCACTTCTCAAAACAGATTTGGTGTTTGATATATTGTAGGTTATATATTGCATGTAGATCAAGTTCTCATGGTTTCTTAACAGTGACTCATGCCAACAGGTTGCTTTTTCCTTTGTCTATGAGGCTTCATCTCACAATGTATTTGACTTCTATGATTTCTCTGCCAGTGCTTCTTAGCTTTTCTCTCATTTTGTCAGTCATGAAATGATAAGGAATTTGGGAAGCATAGCTGCAGGTGTTGTAGGAAAGTCTGAATTATACCCACGACTGATGTGGTTCTTTCAGAGAGCTCAAATATATTCAGGGACATTACTCAAACATGATTTTTTGACATTCAAAGCATCATCAAGAATTACTGAAGAAATTAGATTTATTAATATCTGGGCATGCTACCAGCTCTTCCATCATTTACTGCTCTGGTATATAATTGTGGTATAATACGTAGTCTGGGAATGTAATCTAATAAAAATGGTTAATAACTGACCTGAGAGAGGTGGTGCAGATGCTTGTGATGGAAATGAACACCGTGCAATTTTTATCACTTATAAAAGGGAATCCTACAAGTGTTAGCATACACCTATGAAAAGAATCATGCTGAAAATCGGAGGTTCATTTGAGTGCAAAAGTGAGTTGCTCATAAGTTGTTAATGAGTTATTTACTTAGTATGGAGGCACAGTCATTTAATCCATACAGTACCTACTCTGTCTGAAGAGATTTTGATCCGTTGGAACATTAATCTTATAATTGTCCTGCTCATCCCCTTGGAGTTGCAAAGGAGCACAAAAGTCTCCTTTGATAAAGTAGTTTGGAAGATCTGACTTTGGGAATTGAGGAACAGCTGCTTAGTACTACTACAGAGAAAAGCTGTCTTGCCTTTATAAACATCAGAGTGCAAGTAATAAACCAACATATAGATTAATAGATGTCACAGGCATGGGATGAGCAGCTAATTATATTCCCCATGTATTATCATAATTAGTTAAGATTTATTACAAGACTCAAGCCCTACTCTCCTCCACTGTGCAGTAAAATATTTTTCAATGTCTAAAAGAGTGTTTGCCTAAGCTGGCTATGTTAAATACTCATCGTAGCAGGAGATGCTCCATTTGCCTGTACAGCTTGATTGGTTTGTAGCCTTAGACTTTGGCCTCAGTGTTTAAAGTAAAACTAAGTAGAAAGACCTGGAAGTCATACTGGCTTTTAAGAACATAAGAAAACTATAACTGTCTGGATTTCATCTTGAAATCGTTTAGACGAAGGAAGTAGAAACTACTAGTAAACAGAGATAAAAACAAGAACAACAAAGGATAAACAAAAACAAACAAGCAAGCAAGAAAAAAAAAAAAAAAAAAAAAAAAGGCAAGCAGAAACAAAAGTGTGAAGCACCAGAAGGGGAAGATTGTCTGGGATTTCCAAGGGGAACAGGTGGGAAAGTAAGTTTGACTGCAAGTAACAAATTAAGTCTATGTATTTGTCTTTTTAGAATTACACTTTCATGTCAACCAGTAAGTTACCAAGTGAACAATTCTGCTCTGAGAGGGGATCCTTTTATTTTTCTAAACTGGTGTGTATTTGGAGGTTCCTATTTGCATCTGCTCTGAAATCTTTTCCAGCTGTTTGTCTCTGGAACAGGTAACTAAGGTTGGATTTCTTCCTTAGCAGACTGTCCATCTGTTAGTGACTTCTAAGGTAGAAATATCTTGCAAGGTTTTGTCTTCAGGTGGAAACAAAATATGTGTTTGTTTCATATATAAATACTGCATGCCTTATTTGTAATACATTATTCTTTTAATCTTTGTTACTTCATTGTGTCATGCTTTTAAAACTACATTTGAGGTGCTTTTTGATCTGCTACTGTAAAGCCTATTCTCTCTGAAGCTCTCCATGGAATCTCTTGGTTCTGAGCTCGTGTCTGGGTAACAACAGCAAACAGCTAATTTTTGGCAGTCTTGGATGATGCCTTGTCTGAACCACTCAACCACCACCTACATAGATGGCCTAGTAGTCACGCTGACTAAATAGAGCATCAAGCTGTGGGTGTTGTCAGCATGGCTCAGAATAACTGTTGATATCTGAGTTTAGTTCAGGGAGCTTAATGTGTTTTAATCTTAAATTATTCATACACTTGATTTGTAACAAGACTCAGAAATGTCTGCAGCTTATAATGCAGAAACAACAGTCTCATCACCACCCCACTCCCCACACAAAACTCATGACTTTTTTCTCTCCTAGGTTTTTGAGGGTCTTTTTGTATGAAATCAGAACTAGCCCAACATAAGTTTATTTTATTTTATTTATTTTTATTTTTTTTTAAGGGAAGCATTTCTCTTTGTTGCTTGTTTGTTTCTTTCTTTCTTACTTTTCTTTCTCCCTCTCTGTTTTTAAAGAAAAGGTGTGAAGAAATGTTCTCAAAACCTTGTCACAAGCTAAATATCATTTTCAGAAAAAAATGCTACTGAAAGTTCAAGAGTAAGAGGATAAATATGTTATCAGCTGTTTACTATTTACATGTTTATACAAAGAGATGTCCTGCTTGATGAACTGAAAACAACAAGGCTAAGAGTGAAGGAAATACACAGATGATGTATGTGTAGTAGTATTTTTCAGTAAAAAGGGATTGCCTGTTTTGTTGTTCAAAAAGTTCAGAAGCATTTATGTTAGGAAGTTTGTTCCTACTGCAGGGGATCCCAGTCTTCGTGCCACAACTGGCCTCTTGGATTGCCTCTAGTCGATGTACTGGTGTTCTCCATGTTTTTGACCAAATCCTCAGACAGGCACATAGCATGTATGGTGGACATTGCTAGAGCACTGTCTTGCAAATCTATTCAAGACAAGACAGAGGTAGCCACTGCCTACCTTCCTGAACTCAACCATATGCATGTGGAGCATTGCCAGTCCGTACATATGCAGTTAATCCAGTGCCAAGTGTCTAACACAGATATCATGACTACTTCTCTCCAAAGACTGTAAGAAGCCAGAATCTGGCAGACTGGATAGCATCTGGTTCAGATCATGCAAGCTGCCTTCAACGTCATTGCTGTATTGGTTGTAATGCCCAACTTACCTATAATAGACCTCCCATTCAGAGAGTGTTGTCTGCCTCTGTAAGCACTGGGAATGTTTTAGTCACAACAGAGTTCAATATAAATGCATTAATTCACTCAGCAGCAGCTTGCATCCCAAAGTTGTTGAATGTGTTTAAGTTCTTGTAGCTGCTCACCCGCCACTATTCAGCATTTGTAGTTAGCTCTTGATTTAGCTGAGTTATTTTGTATCTTCCTTACTTGCACCAGACACTGAAATAACTAGGAGAATAAGTCAATGTGTCATGTATGCAGTGAAGAGTCTTTCTCCTGCTTTCCTGTTTGCCACTTTTTCTAAACCGGTGTTTTTTCCAATCTTTGTGATATTATTTGACTGTAACTTCTAAAAATAATGCCTTGTTTTATCTTTCTTAAGTTATTTAGTATATTTTTATTTTTCAAATTCGTGATGTTTTACCTGGTGGCATATTACACACTAAACCTGATGAACATAACAAGTAAAGTGAAGCTTCACATGCATATATTCTTCACTTCACTGATCCAGAAGCATCCTTAACAACAGCTCATTTCCTAGAAGAAACAGAGAGAAAAAACGTAGTTGAAAAGTTTTGTTTTGTTTTTCTGTAAGCTTTAAATATCAGGATAAAATGTTTCTCAGAAGAAAACTTCCAGCCCAAAATTAATCTGACTATTCCTTTCCATCCTCTCTCCTAGAATTTGCATGTTTGTATATATATATATTTATTTTATTTTATTATTTTTTTTGTATGGTGGTAAGTCCAGCCATCTCAGCCCTAACACTGAAATTAACCATATGCATCAAGCAAGCATTAACCATGGACCACCACCAAAGATGAGATGACCCTCAGAGGACAAACAGTTTGTACAAAACCCATCCCTTTAACAGTGCATTTCAAACTACATGGATGCTTAAACTCTCAGCTTTCCTTTTCTCAGCCTCAACCCTCACCCAAATCCTAGGCCTTCATCTGAGCTTTATCTCAAGGTTTTGTCCTTACTCAGCTGAAAAAGAGAGAAAATTTTCTGTAGACCTCTCCTTCCTTTGGCAACCCCTATACAACCCCAGTCATAATATAGATGTGGGCTTTGTCTCTCTTTCATCTTTATCTCTAATCCTCACCCTAACACTTAGGCTCTTTGGTTGAGCCTTAGCCAAGAGCCCCACCTTTGGTGTAGGTGACAAAGTTGTCAGAGGAGAAAATGTTATACAGCCCTGCACTTCATTTAGCATTCCCTGCCCAGCTGCAGCTCTAGGTCTTGTGTCTCTCTGAACCCTAATCCTAAAACAAGACCCTCTGCTGAGTCCTAAGCTAAGGTCCCAAACTGTTGCCCAGATGACAAAATTGTTAGAGGAGAAATGTTTTCACAATTCACCCATCCTTTTGGCATCCTCTTCACAGCCCTACATCAGCTGCAGCTCTAACCTTTCTGTCTCCTAACCCTATGATTCATCATACCTTATCCCTAACTTTAAGCCTCAGTTGACTTTTTACCAAACACCCTCAACCATGGCCCAGCTGAAAAATTTCTTAGGAGAGATGTGGTCCAGCATTTACCTGGACTCCTCCATTTTTTTAAATTATTTTTTTAATAGATTTATTTATTTGTATGGTGGTAAGTCCAGCCATCCCTGCTCTAACAATCACCACTGGGACACTAGAGAAGTTGTAGAATGACTTCAGGTAGCGACATACAGCCCATTTGAAGCACTGAGAATACAAACAACTTTTAATTACTGTAATCAAAAAATTGATAATTGGGGAAGGCTGAGAAGGGCCAAGAGGGGCTGGAAGAGTTGTAAAAGGATGTTATAGGAGATAAAATTTTACAGGCTAAACTGAAACAAGCAACAGCTGAGGAGAGGTTTTTTTGTTTGTTTGTTTTGTTTTGTTTTGTTTTGTTTTTTACTACTGCAGTTCCTGAATGATCAGGGAGAGACTTGGTTGCTGCCCTTTTCAGGCAGATAAAAGATGTCTACTCTAACTAACAAATTGATTATAACCCAGAAAACTCTTTTTTAGCCCAGAAAGAATCTATGAACAATAACTTCAGAAATTAACAATAGCTATTAATATTCAAGGGCAAGATGATGCTGGTATCCATTTTCTATTCTTCTAATATCTCTTACAAAAAAATATGGAATCCTACAGTGACTGTCAAAAGCTCTTAGACATATCTAGTCACATGTAAGACAAAGATAAAATGATTGTGTTTCCTAAATGTGGGTAAAACTTCTTCAGAAATGGTTCAAGTGTATATTAACCGTAGATTAATTGGGATCCATAATGGGTGGGAGTATTTCATGTTCATTCATGTAACAGGGAGTATTCCCTGTTACATTCACAGCTTGTATAATTTAATACTGAAAGTTGAGAGTCTGCATGGAGACTTTTAACTTTCCTTTATGACATGGACCAGGTGTTTCTTGCTAATGACATATATTTCTAATCACCAGGCCTGATCCTCAGACTTGTATATTTCCTTCTGTTGCCAGAGTTGCTATGTACATAATCACTTAAAAATATTTCTAAAATTTAGTTAAGGGGGTCAAGTAGCTATTTTTAATAAATATATATTAAAGTGTAATTAGCAGAACATATGGAAAAAGAAAAAGAAAACAGATGATCCTAATTTACAATTTCCATTAATTGCAATAACTGCCTACAAAACAAGTTTTGTCTCAAATATAAATGTACTATTTTTAGGGAAACCTTTTAAGTTGTTTTTTTTTTTATTTCTTTCCCAGAAAACTTTCTGATGAGTATACCCTCACTGACTTATGCAATCATTTTGCTAGTTATGATGAGAAGTACTCAACTATCTCAGAGATTTTTTGTAACCTATTTTTGTCTTAAGCAATGGAAAATCAAATTAATATTCTCTGTCATAACTGAATCAGCTTCTGTCATTTTTATATTTATTTCCTGAAATTAATATAAGCACTGAGGAATCATTTTTAAGCATCTGGTGGAAACCTTTTTGAACAAATGTTGACTCATCATTGAAAGTAAAGGTGTAGCGTAAATCTTCACATGAATGATTTTTATCATTAAAATACTTAAACTGCCTAAATTTTTTTTTTTTGAACTATGTTTTTTATTGAATCTCTTACTCCTTTTTTTTTTTTTTTTTAAGATTTTAACAGAAACCTCAAATATCATCAAGTATGATTAATATCAATGGATTAGATATATGATTCAGCTTGCTGTGATTAGGCTTGAAGTTTTACAACCACAAAGATCATGTCTCTGGTCCCATGATGCTTTAGGTAAGGCATCTAAGTGCCACTATTATTCTCATCTACAGTAATGGAACTCCCAAAACACAAGATTTAGAAACACTACCAATTTCTTGAATTGTTCTAAAGGCTGTAAGGAAGCCACTGTTGCTGTTATATAGTAATTACTGAATACTGGTGCCACTCAGTTTTGCTAGCCTTGCAATTCCATCACTGTAAGGATTGATAGCCTGAAGGTCCCCAGATATCTAACAGCCTCAGAGATTCACATTTGCTGGTATCCATCCCAAACTGGTGCTCTTCATTTGCTATTTAGAGTCGTTCTTAGTCGTTCTTCACATTCTGCAGTCAAACTTTCACTGCCTCGACCTATTTCTCATAGGGAGTTGGGGTATGTGTTTAAGAGATGAGTTATGTGAACAACAAATAAGTGTATATTTTTGATAGACATAATATGGATGAATATACTGTATTAGTAATATTCTGCCTTAATGTTATTACAGTAGATCAGCCATGGTAGAATAATCCTTTCTCTGCAAAGTAATGAAATCTCTAAGTAAAAAAATATCAACAGGGGAAAAAAAAAAAAGAGAGAGAGAATTGTGACTTCTAACATAAAGAATTTATGCACCATAAATCTTATTCCATGTCCTTCATTACAATATACTTTCATAAAAATGTTTTTATTTTGGTTAAAAACAAAACAGTTATTAACACATTCTGGTTGCTGCATTATATTCTGCTTTAATATGACCAGAGGACTTCAGCATTTGTAAAATTAGTCCCAGGTGTAGAAGTCCTCTTGGACAATGGTTGCAAATTGATAGCCTGATAACAGATCAAGTATATGAACTTTTCCTATCCTTAAGGAAAGGTTGGCACTGAAGATAGACTAAGGAGAATCTGGGAATGTGAGGATTCACATATACTCAAATCACAATTACTTTTGACGCAAAAAAACACCTGCCAACAATTAGGTTTCTGCCAGTTTCTGAGTGTGGGGTTTGTGTGTGTTCCAGTGCCTTTGGGATGCAAGAAACAGAGAACCACTCATAATAAGTAGGTCTTAAGTATAGGTAGATGTCCGTTTGGTTTTATGTCCAAATGCCTAAAAAACAAGTGTTACCAGCAATTGATATATGATTTCTTTTACTTTTACCTCACCAGTAATTTAGTTAAGGAAGTTGCAGAGTACCTATCTGTTGTGGTTTAACCCGGCAGGTAGCTAAACATCACACAGCTGTTCACTCACACTCCCCCTTCCCTCTCTGGGATGGGGGAGAGAAACGGGAAAGGGAAGCCTGTGAGTTGAGATAAAGACAGTTTATTAAGACAGGAAAACAACAACAGCAACAACAACAATAATAATTGTAATAGTACTACTAATAATGATGTGTACGAAACAAGTGATGTACAATGCAATTGCTCACCACCTGCTGACTGATGCCCAGCCTATCCCCAAGCAGCCGGCCGCCCCTACCCCAGCTAGCCACCCCTATACATAGTTCAGCATGACGTCAGATGGTATGGAATACCCCTTTGGCCAGTTTGGGTCAGCTGTCCCGGGTCTGTCCCCTCCCAGCTCTTGCTGCACCCCCAACCTGCCCGCTGGCAGGACAGAGCAAGGAGCTGAAAAGTCCTTGGCTTGGTGTAAGCATTGCTCTGCAGCAATTAAAACATCAGCATGTTATCAACACTCTTCTCATCCTAATTCAAAACATAGCACCCTACCAGCTACTAGGAGGAAAAATAACTCTGTCCTAACTGAAACCAGGACACTATCAAATACATACCCATTAGCATGGCATTTTTAAAAAGAGGGTGACTTGACCTGTTTGCCTTGAATCTCAGAGATACTAAGATGCCAGGACATAGATATATCAGCAAATCATCAGCAAATGACAGGGGAAGGGATGGTCACAAAGGACAAAAGACATCTTCTAGTATCTTTCATTAGTGAGAACTGAGTATGCTTGGGAACACACCTCAACCATAATGATTACATGTATTTTTGAAGAGAGATTGTTTTTAACATGATATTCCTGATTTTGCTTAGTTTAGTCAGTGAACTGAAAATCAGTTGTATTACAGTCAGAACAGACTTTGTTTTAATCAAGTGCAAAGATAAGAAGTCTGATTTCACCCATAGAAATGCTGCTTCAATAAGTACTTTAAAGATCTTTTAGATGTATTTGAAATTAGATTAAAATCATCCTCATTGTAAATGAAAATAACTTCCATACTTGAGTTATATTTTTTCTTTAATTCAGTTTATAAATTCTCAAAAAGCACCCTCTTGAAAACTTCTGGGAATTCACAGCTATTTAAATTTTCTTTCTTTCTAGCTTCCCACTAGTATGCTAATAGTAAATCTAAACCATCTGTCATGTAAACAGAGAAGTGGGTAATATGAGAAACTCTGACAGCATAGTTTCTTATTTAACCAATTTGCATGAGTTATTATTCATATAAATAAAAGTGTCCTTGAGTTATCTACAAATTTTGTGGTCACTACATTTTTCCCTCCCTAATCATCTACAAAAAGCTTTAAGGAATTATTGTAAAGAGACAAAACTACAGTAGAACAGCATGTGTTATGAATAGCAGAATTATACCATTTCAATAAAATAGGTTAGTTGCATGAATGCTGGGGAAACTAATTTCTCAGGATATGGAATTTACATATGTCTAACCCATAACTTCTGTTTATATATCTGTCTTCTGCACGGATCACTGGCCAATTGATGTGCATCCATCAAGTCATGGACCTTCTGGGGTCATACAAAATCTGTCCACATTTAAGAGGACAACCTCACTGTTCACAAAATCACAGAATCACAGAATGACTGAAGTTGGCAGGGCCCTCTGGAGGCAATCTGGTACAACACTCCTGCTCAAGCAGGAACACCCAGAGCAGGTTGCCCAGGACCATGTCCAGACAGCTTTTGAAGATCTCTGAGGAAGAGAATCCACAATGTCTCTGGGCAACTTGTGCCAGTGGTCAGTCACCTGAACAATAAAGTGCTGCCTGAAGTGCTGCCAGAGATGGACTCTGTTGTATTACACTTTGTGCCCACTGCCTCTTGTCCTGGCACTGGGCACCACTGAAAAGGGTCTGGCTCCATCTTCTTTGTACCTTCCCAAGCCTCCTCTTCTCTAGGCTGAATGGTCCTGGCTCTCTCAACCTTTCCTAGCAGTAGAGGTTCTCCAGTCCCTTCAGCATCTTGGTGACCTTTCATTAGTATCTCACCAGAATGTCCAGGTGTCTCTTGTACTGGGAGGCCCAGAACTGTACACAGTACTCTAGATGCAAACTCACCAGTGCTGAGCAGAGTGGAAGGATCACTGCTGTTGACTTGCTGGTGATACTTTGCCTAATGTAGCCAAGAATACCACTAGCCTTCTTAGCAAGAGCTCTGCTACTTATAGAAGAGTAAACTAAACATACTGCAGTAAGACTAAATTAATGGCAAACAAGATTTATTTTCAGCCTTGAAATTAATTTCAATAAAAACAAAAACATACTTTCTGAACAGATTTAGGTAATTTGGGTCTGTGTCATATTTTCTCTGTAAATATAAGAAACCTTTGCAACATCATAACCTATGATCTCTAATAGTGACGTTAAGATGGGTCAGATTTCTCTATAATGAAGATTGATTTAAAAAGAGATTTCCCAGTGCAAATATAAAAGATACAATACAGTAATACATTTTTTTTTTTTTTTAAATTAACCAATAGTGTCTGGCTTTCTACAGAGATCTCCTGTTGTCAGTTTTCAAACTTACAGCTAAAATCACATCACCTTTGTAAAATATGGGCTATGCATTATGTGGTGTTAGTCTTAGTCTCTTTTCAGTTGCCAGAGTGAAATAGAGTGGGAGAGAATACTTTGAATGGAAATGAGAATTAGATAGTCCTTGGGAGAGAGAGGAAAAAAAAAAAAAAAAAAAAAAAGCTGAACATATTTACAGTAATACTGGAGATGAGAAAAGAAAACATCATTTTGCATGAGACTAATGGCTTCATTAAGTCTACTGTACTTGAAATTAACTTATTTACATAATGCATAATGCTATTTCTTAAAATGAGAAAGAAGATAAGTATTAAGGAGTTCAGTGAATAGCTTTTATAGCCACAGTGTTTCTGTTCACATTTTACTTCCATCCCTTCCATAATCAGTTATACACTCTTCTGTCTCTCAGACTCTTCTTCACACACCCCATAATAGACTGGTGGTTAATATTCCTAGCCTTCTCAGCCCTGTAGTAGATTGGTAGTTAATATTCCTAGCCTTCTTTTGCTACTCAATAGTCCTGCAAATGGATTCTCTACAGGCTCATGTAAATTTAAACAAATGCTGCAAATCTCAGGTCTCCAAGAAAGTTTCTGATTATAACTGATTGTTAATTGCACTTAACAGGAAAAAGCATCTCAATTGTATTGCCTTATGAAGGAAATGCTGTAGGACAGAGTTTACACATGTGCCAGGTAGTGACATGGGAATGTATTGTGAAGGTTCTCGGTGAAGAACCTCTTAATGAGGACGCTGTGTAGCAATGACCCAGTGCAGTCCTGTGATCACAGGGTGGGATATGGAGCAGCTGCAAGGGCAGCTACTCTCAAGGCAAAAAAAAAAAAAAAAAAAAAAAAAAAACCACAGTAAAATGCAACATTTGTCTTATAGCCAAGGGCTTACTTATCAATCAAATAATCACTACCATTATACTGTATAATTTTCATTTAAAAAAAACTTGGAAATGCCCACTTCTATGGAGCTTTTTTCCTTTCTTTTTCTTTTTTTCTTTCTTTCTTTCTTTCTTTCTTTCTTTCTTTTTTTTTTTTTTTTTTTTTTTTTTTTCTGTTTTAACCATGATGGAGGAATGTGATTTGCAAACAAAATTTTTATACTGTTTAGAACAAACATCATGAAGCAGTTTAATTTCTTGTTTTCTGAATGGATTTTCAACTTGTTTCTTTCTGACAAACACACAGTGATCAGAATGCAAGATATTTTCAAATATCTGGAGGAGTGGATGAAGATGTTAGAAGTTTGAATCCCCTCCTGCACCAATTGTATATTATTCACCTCTTCTTACAGTGGTGTCAGTAAATATTTCTTCACTCTCTTTCTCAGCTTTTAGATAATCAACATTTCAGACCTTCTGCTAAAATTGCTTTGCATATATATGTATATATCTGTTAAACAGTAAAAAGTAATTGTTGATAATCACAGGATCCAAAGGATTTGGAATCTGTGAAAAAACTTTGTGAAAATGTTAAGTGACTGTATGGAGTTTGCTTGTGCTGTAATTTTCTGCTTCCTAATTTCTGTTCTTAATTGTTTTCTAAATTTTCCATTAAACTTCCCAAATAACTTACAGTTTGTGTCCTCCTGCTGGTGAGAACAGAAATAATGCACTGCTCCACAGCTAAGTGCATTTACTTGCATATAAATAAATCTATTTCTATTTAATCCATTCATAAAAAATCACACAGGCTTTCTGACCCTCCTCAGCCAATTCATAAATGCTGATATCTATAAACATGTTTCTCAGAGCAAAATGCAAGTTGCTAATCTCAGCTGAAACTCTAATAAGCACGTTCAGTAGTCTGCTGAATTGTGCTGCTATGTTTTACTTCTTTTTTTTTCTATGCAGTACAAGAAAGACATCTTGCAGGGTGTGTATCTGAGATTCAAATAAGATTCCAACACAGTCAGAATGCCTTGTCTAATATTGAATACTTCTAGCTGAAATCAATAGCTGCATAATTGTCTACCACCCATTAGTCTTTCTGATGAAGGCAGAGAGACAGTACCCTGTCCCACCCCCGCAGCATGTATTCCCATTATTCCATTCATAAAATGTCCAAAGAACAAAAGAATTCATTGGAAAAAAAAATAAGAAAAAGAAAGAGAAAGAAAAAGAAAAGGAGAAAGTCATAGGAATATGCACAGCTGTGCCATGCTAGGAGGCTGAATTTCTAAGTATCTGCATAAAATGTTCAAAGAAGAAAATAATTCTGAAAAATGTGAGTAGCACAGAGCCTTTCTGTTATTTCTGGCAGTCATGGAACAGCTGCTAGAGATCACCCCTAGATTACATTGTCATTGAATTTTTTTACGAAATCATACACATTTTTCCTTAGTAACCCTGTAAACTCCTGTACTATGTAGGTTAATGATTTCCATTCATTTCATATGTTATTCTTTAAAGTGCCGTAGTGCACCTTTGATTGGTCTCTAGAGATCCATCTTTATGTTCAGTATCTTGTCAACCAGAACAGAATTTTCTACTTATATGGCTGCACATTCATATCCACTGCCCAATAAGTGTAAACATTTATAACACTCCAATGATATATTTTTAAGAATTTTGTCAGTCATACATTCTGCCCTGTTCTCTGGTCAGATCAGTTATTAAAGGCAATTCAGTGATTTCAGTCCAATTCTGCCCTGATAAAATTCAATACCCTGGGATGACTAGCACCCAGAGGTGCAGAGTGAGATGCTCCTCAAAAGCAACTTGTTTCAATTTTGCATCAAAATGACATAAAACTCAGGGAGGTTGTTCTCAGTCAACAGGATTAGAAAACTGTAGCATTTTAAAATAAATAAAAATCTTGGAAGCCAAAATCCAATTTGAAGTTGTTACCAGATATACATACATATTTTATTATTATTATTATTATTATTATTATTATTATTATTATTTATTATACAGGCACAATCATAATCTGGGCCATGAGTTTTATTGGCTCTGGTACATTTCTTAGTCTCTTCTTTATGAGTCTTCCATGTACTTATTATATACAAGCTGCAATTAATATTCTGGGCCTGTTCTGTTGTACATTCCAAAGTTCAACAGGATAATGCTTAGGGGTTGTCCATTCTGCACAGAGGTAAGTAAGGCTCCCTCCCCTCTGTAACAGAAAGGGAGTGTTTGTCTTCCTTGCCTTGTGGCCATTTAAGAATCTTTCAGCAGCACAGTCAGGGCAGTTACCCATTAAAAAGTTGTCAGATAAAATAATTGAAACTGTTCTTTTAAACCCACTGAGAAACCCACTAGCTCTAATACAAATATAGACTAAGACTCACATCATCTATCTCTGTCTATACAACATATGACACCAGAAAAAGAAGCTAATAGTAATCTTCCTACCCATTCGTTCAAAATAGTTTCTGGATTGCTTAATTCTTTAGGGGTTATCTTGATGGCAGGTTGTATGAGCCTTAAACTGTGGTTTCTTTTGTGTCATGCTGCTTCCCCACTGATCGAAACACTTACCTCATGTCTGTCTGCTGGCGCCATCAAATGCCTGTTGCAAATGAAACAATTGCCCAGGAGCGGTGAATTTTCAGACCTGTGAAGAAGCAGTAGGAATTTGATGTGGCATCCAATGGGAATGCAATAGGAAAAGAAAATTAGTCCTTCAGAGAGAGCTTGGCAGTTCCTAGAATAGAACAAGAGCACCATTAACTGCTACCCTGCCAGACATAGCAGCTTTGCGGAGAGCAGACTGTCTAGGAGAGTTTTTCTGTAGGCTCAGCAGGGAACCCCTAAACCAAATAAAAACTTTACAGAGACATCAAGAGGTGCTTATGCACACCAAGAATTGGTGCATTCCTTCTGCTTGCTAAATGTTAAGGACTGCATCAGCAAGTGTGAAGTAATGTCCCTGATGCTTCCGAAATAACTGTGCAATCTCAGACACCACAAAATTTAAAAGTTAAAAACAGTGACTATGCTCTAACAGTATGACAAATATGGATGTGTTCTATATTGGTACCCTTTCTGGAGGCAAAACAAAGTCTTATAACATTTGATTTCTTCTCCATCTTCTCCCAAGCAGAAGTCACTGTAATTTAATCTTGCTTGGGGCACTGACTTAGCTGTGTCCTTCCGTAGATGTTAGCTATCAATAAAAATACTTTCTCCAGAGCTACTACACTACTTTTCTGCCATGGCAATGTTTTTCTATGTCTTCCCAAGCTCTGTTGATTTCTAGTGATGTCTTTCTTTGGCAGGGTTTTATGGCAGGGTTCTGAGGAATGGGACTGGGGTTTCTGACAGATCTAAGTTTCAAAGCTAAAGAGTCTGGAGACTGTGCTGAGGGCATCAGGGCTGTGCACAAACGGGTGAGCAGCATGCCTTCTGCCTTCACATGCTGGTGAAGAAACTGAAACTACAGAAAGCCTCAGTAATAACAAAACAACAGAAAAACAGGCAACTGGACTGAGAAAGGCATTCACCGCACATCTCATGCTCACTATTGCTCAGTGGCTAGGAAAAAGAACAGGACTGTTGAAAAAGCTCCAGGCTGCATACCAGCTATTCAATTCTATCTCTATATGCCACAGGTTATTAAATTCCTTTCTTTGAATAATGGTAATGATGTGCTGACAGGCGCATGAATAAGTGTGTATTACAGATATCTGCAGACATAATAAAAGTAGGTCTAGCAATCAGAAGAAAAACCTGCTGTGGAGATTTTATTTTTTTCTTTAATTTAGGTTACAGAAAGCAAGACAATGTTACTAAAGCAGCTTGATACACATTATTTTCAGAATAGAGCATAGATAATAGGGTAATGCAGTTGCAGAGCAGGAACCAGAGATTCAGCAGGAGAAGTACGGAGACATTACATAAAGCAGTCACTGTGTGGTGCTTGTTCTGTCATGTGTAGAGGCTACTGAAAAGGTTTTTGAAGTCCCTCTCCAATGCACCCCGTTACCTGGCCATCTTATCATAGTGAGACCTTACTGTCAGTGTCTCACGAAGGTCTGTCAGTGCATTTGAAGAAGACACAAGCAATTCTCCATCTTTTTCTGTCAATAGGACCTGAAGATTTAATTCCCCGAGAGACACATGAACCATAACCTCTGTACCACCCCACCCCAAATCTTTTTCTCTACATTAATACTACAGGTTGCTGTGGCCATCAAAGGCCCAAAAGATCACTGGTTTGGCCCAATGAGTAAATATAGGACTTATTAATGCTGACCTAAAACAGTGAGATAGCTTGTAGAGGGAAACAAAAACAAGATTTAGTTTGAAACAAGCACTAAATTTGCCCTGCTGGTCCTGCTTCTAGCCTGGCAGGTCAGGGCTTTCCATTTCAATGTGTAGGGGTGTGTGACATGTTACACGCATTAAAAACATAAGTAAAATGCTTCCAATTAAATAGCAACTATGTAGGAAGTGGCTATATAAATAATGCAGTATAATTATTTTATAAACATAAAAAATGAATTTAAAAACTTCAGTTGTAGTCCTGTCTACATCATTGTATCCAGATACAAACAGAGCCATAATATTCAGTTACACTGCCAATGTTTACAAATACACACACACACACAAATAAAATAAAATAAATAAAAATATATTTTTTTGTTTGTTTTCATCTTGATGATGTAAATGCATCTTCAAATATCAGTTCTGCAGTTCATGCTAAAAATCAAGAGATCTGAAGTTTGGACAAAGTCATGTATTGTACAACAACATACAAAGAATAAGCCAGAACAGCAAAATGCAATGAACTATTGAAATAATAAAATAAAAAGGCTTAGGATCAACCACCAGGAAATTTGCAGATGATACAGAGCTAGGTGGGACTGCTTGTGGGTACAAGGGCTTTGCAGAGGGATCCAACTGCATGACATTCAGCAAGGCTAAATGTTGTGTGTTGCAACTGGATCACACAAACCCCATGCAGCAGTATAGCATCCTGGATTTTACCAGAAATAATGTGGCCAGCAGGACTAGGGAAGAGATTGTCCCCTTGGACATGGCACTAGTAAGACTGCATCTTGAATATGCTGTTCAGTTTTGGGGCCTACAGGAAGGATATTGAGTTGCTGGAGTATGTTTAGGGAAGAGCAATGAAGCTGGAGAATGGACTGGAAAATAAGTGTTATGGCTGAAGGAACTGGGGTTGTTTAGTCTGGAGAAGTGGAGGCTGAGGGGAGAACTCATTGTTTTCTATAACGACCTGAAAGGAGATGGCAGCAAAGTGGGTGTCAGTCTCTTTTCTCAGGTGACAAGTAACAGATGTGAGGCAATGGTCTCAAGGTGTGCCAGAGGAAGTTTAGACTGGATATCAGGAAAAATTTCTTCATGGAAAGGGTGGTCAAGCATTGGAACAGGCTGCCCAGGGCAATAGTGGAATCTCTCCCTGGAGGTATTTAAGAGACATGGATTTGGTACATAAAGAACACAGCTTAGTGATGCTGCTCAGTAGGTTAGGTTGATAGTTGGGACTTGGTGATCTCAAATGTATTTTCTAACATAGGTGATTCTGTGATTCTACGAACATCATTAAAAATTAATGCAGAAGAATATAGGAATGGTGGAGTAATATGTCTTGATTTATTATGCTGTCAGAGAGAAATAAATCTGACAGAGTGCAGCTAAAATATTCCCTAAAGTATCAAAATAATGTGTGGTCAAAAGGGCATTAGGGAAAGTAGGGGGGTGAGGATGGGGACACATAAATAGGCCTTCACAATGACAGAACTGCTGTCTACTGTGTCATTGTTTGTAGTGGATGGATCAGAAACTCTCCTTCCCTCAAGGAAAATGAATCTGTCACACCATGTGAAACTCCTTTTCTAGCAGGAACAAAACAGATAGCTTTCTTCATGCCTAAGCCCTTTCTTAGAAGTAGATAAAAAGAAACATTTTTTTTTTTTTTTGCTAAGAATAGTTTTGTCAAAACAATTTCATTCAAATTCTAAACACTAAAAATAATATCTGTATGTCTTCTCTAATTTAATGTATGCTATATTTTCAAGTAAGATTATTTTCTGTCTTGGACATTATAGGATTCATACAAATCTCCAACACGAATGTAAGGATTTATTCAACTCTTTTGTAGAATCTGAATTTATATTTTGTATGTATTTTGTTGAAGCTATGGTTTTCTAAAATAGAACCTATTTATGCATGACTCTTCTATTAGCGAAGTAATTCAGTGATGCATTGGAGCACAAGCTGTTCACAAGATATGCTTTATTAATAATTACTGCAAGTGACAGAAAATTTTAAATGATGTGCAAATTTCAACATTCTTCACTCAGAGGATATTTCAGATTTTCAAGAATAAAACTTGACATTTATCTAGAGGATACTTTATAAGGTTCCTCTGTGAAGGTATTGTTCTTATGTCTAAAGATACAAGTCATGTTTGCAGCCAGCAAATTGTTTATGATTTTTTGTTTCTGGCTATTTGGTGGAGGTAACCCATTTTTTCCTGTGGGTCTTGTAATAGATGTCAAATTAAACTTAGAAATGTACACTAAGTAAAAGAAAAAAAAGTGCTAGCAAAGCATAGAAATATACAGTAATAATAGCTCAAGCACATTACCACATGAAATGCTTTTACATGTTGCATAATGACAAATATATATATATATATTCTTTTCAGCGGGGAGAAAGGGTGGGGATATTCATTAAATGTTCTAACTTATCTTCCTTTAAAATACTTAAGGGTGCAGTATCTCTCTTAATGTATAACATATCTCTCATATGTTTATGTAAGGTTTATATAGCTATATTATTCCATGAAAGCAGATACTTTGTCTTCAGACATTTTGATTTAATTACTCATCTTTCAGCAGAACTCAGAAAAAAACAAACAAACAAACAAACACAGACTTAACATTGAAGTCAAGGAGATAGGGAATACTTGTGAATATCATGAAATTCAGTCAAGCCCAAACTCCAAATGATTATGAATTCAGTAATTTCTGTGATTATAATTAAACATCGTTGTTAAAGAAAACATGTACAGGGTTCTTTTAACTTTGGTTTTGATGGCTTTTTAGAGCATTCTTTTGATATATTGTTAGCTCTAAATGTATTTTTGAGGAAAAAAGAGATAATCAGCATAGAAAAAGGCTTATGCTTCAACTGTTGGGATGAATGAAACAAATATTTAGTTACTGTATAAGATGGCACAACACATATGAAAAAATGGATTGAAAATTAGAAGTACATCTGAAAGACAATCAGAAGTGTTTTGATTGCCCAATAATTATTTCAAAGAAGTAATGGAAATAGAAGCAATTAATTTTATATGTTCGGCCCTTGGATTGCCTTTGTGCTGTTTCCAGCTCTTTTCAGAATTATGATATATGATGTTCACATTTACTTTTAGTTTTCCATAAGCAATTTCTAATGTTTTGTGCACTGGCAAAACATCATGAGTCTGGCCAGTTTGGCTGCACTCTGTAATCTCAGCTCAGACCAGATGGTGAGCCTCAGCTGCTGTGTGAAGCAGGTAAAAAAACAAAATAAAACATAACAAAACACAACTTATGAGCACATAAAACATTGTTGGCAATTTTATCAAAAATACATTCCAGACAACTGCTGTTTTTTTTTTTTGTTTGTTTGTTTTGTATTGTATTGTTTTTTAATACTTAAATATTTATGAAACTGCATATCCTTTGGGGGTAGATGCATTTGCTTTAAGAATGATCAATGCTTTTATTCTTTCATTCTTTATGGATTTGTCTTCTGTTTCTAATATAATCTGTGCAACATTAAATGGACAGGTGTACTTTACTATATGTATCTTCCTGTAAATTGGAGGGTTAAAAGAGAAATTCCAGGGAGGACTAGGCTTTAATTTTGTAAATAAATTAACAGATAAAATGTCCATGTGTATTATACTATGTTACTATATGGTGCATATAGACATACAGGACTGGGAGCAAGCAATACATGGCATAAAAGATAAAGAGCTGCCCAGAGCCACAGATACAGATTTAAGAGAGGTTTGTAGATGAAACAGTGGTGTTAGGTGAATTATTATTTTTTTTTCCTTTGGTGTTTGTCTGTGTTATTTGAAGGAAAGGAGTTTTGTTGTTGTTGTTGTTGTTGTTTTCCAGTTAGTGTTATTGACAGTTAGTTGCTATATTTTTTATGAATTGGAAGGAAATTTTTTTCCTTGGTGAAGTGGAAAGGAAATTTAATTCTTAATTACTCTGATACTTGTTGACTGGAGGAAGGAGGTATGATACATGGCTGGAGGTATGATACATGGATGGAGGTATGATACATATAAAGGAGTATGATACATGCAGTGTATCATACATGGAGCTGTGTATCATATCATATGTATCACTGTGTATCATCAGTGTATCATATCAAACACGGAGCTGAAATTGAATGTTTTCAACCCTCCTAGGTCCAGCTGTGGACCTTGCCTCTACACCTATTTTATTTGCCCTCATGTGCATACTTGCTTTTGTTCCCTTTACCCTTTCTTCATCTCCTTCCACAAAACTCCAAAACCTAGAAGGCAAATAAAAACTCCCAAAATAGAGTGTAACATACAACTTTTGTAATCTCTAAATACACCTTGACTTACAAAAGCTTTCAGCTAGTTCATTTAATGCTAGCCTCTAGTGAAAGTTTGCATCCTGTTTGGAAGCTCAGGATGAGAAAAGTGTGAATATGCATTTGTAGTTTCAAAGCAGAAGCTTTCTCCAGAAGCTGAAGTGAAAACAAACAAAGAAAAAACAAGCAGAAAGCTCAGGGTTAACACTGCTGCTAACAGGAGATGGAAGCTGTTAGTTTTGATAGTCTCTTTAACAGAGAAGGTGACATCTCTTTAGCAAAACTATTACAAAATAAATCACTGAAGTTAGGAAATAGCATGATTCTGTTTTTCTGTCCAACCTCTGTCAGATTCTTTGCTGGCAGCCTTCAAAGTTAACTGGAAAAACTAAGAATGTTGTTGTTGGAAACAATTTTTCCTTAAATTTGTAACTGTAGTGGAGTAAATGCATCTGCTTTTTGGGGGGACTGAAATGACACTGTGCAGTTCGAAAGTCAAAAATGTTGAGTCAGGTCAAAAAATAAAATAGAAATCTTGGTCTTCATTCATGAAGAGGCTGCTAAACAGTAACAGCTGAATCAATCAGTTGTTCCTTTGTGGGTATTGGTAAATTAGTGGGTGGTGTTATATTCCTTGCTGAATGTAAGTTCTAAATAATACCGTGTTCCTAACAAACATATCAAATAATTCTTACTAAAAACATGAGAATGTCAGTATATATTTGGATAGGTTCTTCATTAGCTTCCTAGTGGTTTTCATTTCAACAACTGTAATGGTAATTTAGCGAAATGATACTTAAAACAAGCTGAATAATAAAACAAACAAACAAACAAACAGAAATTAAATTACCATTCGACAACTGGCAGGGTGTGTGACTCTATTAATCAGATAGTGTCAAACTGGCTAAAGCTCATAAAGGTGGTTGTGCTTTGACCAATGTGTATACAAAATCTAGAGGTGTATCCGTCTGGGTAGGCAACTACATGCCATAAGAACCATCAACCTTACAAATCACAACTCTTGCACAAAACCATCCACTGTTTACATAACTGTAACTATTCAGCAACTTCTACATACTATAATATAAATTCAGCCATGACTATACATGCTGGTTGTTATTGAAACTATTCTCAATGGTTGTTTGTAAGTGGGGTAACATTACCTTGCTCTGCTGTAATCATTGCTGCAGTTGGGTAGAGCTTTTTTGACAGCGCTGGAAAAATAAAAAAATAAAAATCAGCTACTGCCATTTAATGTGAGTGTAATGAAACAGAGAGAACAGACCAAATCTAGAATGAACTAACATACTCCCAGTAAATCTACTTCTGGTACAGAGAGATCTGAAAGCCAATGTAGCATTTAGGAACTAAATAAAATATTTATAGTATCTTGTTCTTTATTTATCAGTGCCATCAGCAACAAAACACTACTTCATTTTACAGAGGCTCCATTTATATAGCACTGCATAAGAGAAGAGAGTGAAAGTAAATGGGCAGAGAAGTAACCTTACTTTTTAAAATGTAATTCAAATTAAAAAGCAGACTAATACAGCCTTAAAAATAATAAAACAAAACAGAACAAAACAAAGCGCAACCCAAAACCAAATATGAACATAGTTCTTAAACTCCAAATATCTTTAAATGCTATATGTATAAATATGCATATGCGAAGTCTGCCATGCTCTCAGCTGTTAGACTTAAGTCTGTGTCTGGTGCTCTTCATTTGATCCCTTCTGATTTCTTGTGTCAAATGGCTGACTTCAGTTATGATAAAATTATTTTTGTACAAATGCTTTATTTAAAACAAGAAAATACTTAGCGTTTCTATCAGATCACAGTGGCATCCTGCTGCTCCATCTGCAATTGCACATATTTAATCCCTGTGGCTGGCAATAATTAACTCATCTAAAAGCATGATAAGAAGCAAAAAATCTGTATTTTTTTTTTTTTTCCCGTTGTGACAGACTCAGGCAATACTATGTGTTCAGAGATTTGTGCATGTGAGCAGTTTTATACCAAACATTTCATTTCACCATTTCAATCGATTCATTTGAGCCAACTACATACAAAATTATGGAAAATGAGGTTTTTTTTTTTTTTTTTTTTTTTTAGTGTACTACTTATTTCTTTGGCATTTTGGCTTGTCAAAGTCCTTGTCCAACCAAGTGGTCCCAGCACTTTGCTCTGTTTCAGTGATCTGTTCATTGGCCCATAGGTTTTTGCTGGCTAACTGTAAACCAAATGGTGAGATTCACAATGAGCTGAAAAAGTGAAATCCACATGCTCAGTCCCTCCATCACTCTTACGGTGCTTGCTTTAACTATAAAAGAAGGCACCAAGAAGAAATAATGTTCTGAAAGTGACATCATAAAGCTGAAATGTACGTATGACATCAGGCTCTCATATCAGTACTGGGTAGTCAAAGCAGAGCAGAGAAGGAACCTCAAGGTATTTGCATGGTGCAATTCTCCCAGGATTCACTCATAAATGTGGTGTTAGAAGGTGATGAAAAACTTAAAACATGCTGTTGTAAATAGCTTTCTCTTTCTTTAGAGGGTACACTAGATCAGCTATCAAACATTCACCCTATGGTGGATAGGTCACCAAGGGGCCCTGTAAATATATTCCATGCTTGAACAGTGTAATATAGCACTCCTAAAGACAAGGAGAGAAATATATGGGTATATTTAAAACCCACCTGGGTGCCATCCTGTGCAATGTGCTCTAGGTGATCCTGCTCGACAGGGGGTTGGACTGGATGATATTCACTGGTTGCTTCCAACCTTGGCCATTCTGTAATTTATTCAGTGATTCTCATATTTCAAAGCCATTAGCAATATTTTAAATGTTTGTGTATATCTTTTTTTTTTTTTTTTTTTTTTTTTTTTTTTTTGTGAAAAAAAAAAAAAAAAAATGTAAAAAAATTAAAAATAAAAATAAAATAATAGATAAGAAAAATTTAAGATGGACTCTTCCCATAACAAACAATTGAATGAAAAAAAAAAAATTGTAAAAAAAAAAAAAAATTGTAAAATGGCTTATTTGAAAAAGACCTGAAATCCTGACAGAGATAAAACTTTACTGAGTTCCCTGTGCTGCCTTTGCACAGTCAGTGTCTTTTAAATACTGTTATATAAGTGAGTTCTCATACTATTTTAGTAGTTAAGGCTTTTGAAACAAGCTCTTTTGACAGTGCAAGAATCATTAAAAAACACAGCTCTTAGAGAGTTTCTGCCAATAGGATATGTGTGTTCAGTGGTCCTTTTTTAATTTATGACCCACTGTCTTTCACCAATGTTATTAGTCCCAGAGAGGAAACCTAAGTTATGCATATTCTACAGTGAATAACAAGGATTTTATTATTTTGTAAATTATATGCTTTTGTAAATTTAAATTACAAAATATAATTTTGTAAATTATATGCTCAGCCTTTTCTGAGGTAGGAGAAAAGCTGCTGAAGAGAACTGAAAGGGACTTTTTCTACATCTGTGAAGGATAGAAAGAAAAAAAATCTCAAAATAAAATGAGAGGAAAGCAAAGGCTTGCATTATCCTTTTTGCTTGTTTGTTTGTTTTGTTTTAAGGGCTGGAAATAGCTTGTTCTTCTCCATCAAGCATAAGAAGAGATGTGAGGAAAGGGTCTGCCTTTTGAGAACAATAGTGATACAGTTTAAACTTAGCAACTCTCTAGGTAATACTGCAAATTCTGCTTTGACAATTATTGATGAAGGTAAGTGTCCCAAAGCAAGGTATATTAATATTTTAGTAGGTGGTATCATTTCCTCTAAGTCAGTATTGCCAGAGGGCATTTGATAATAGTGTTTCAAAATGTAAAGACAGCATCCTGGTCCCCTGTAGCTGTTGAGCTACAATCCAGTGGTACTTTTACAAAGATGTATAAAAATGGGTGAATATACTTGTTTTCTTCATTCTTTCTTAATGTAAAATGAACTCAATATGTGTTCCTGAAGTCCTTTAAACTCTTTCAAACAGATTTGAATATAATCTGTGAACAGATATTGCATAACTACATTTTATTAATGGTATTATTGCGTTTATATCATTATGCTAATGGACAGCAATTCATATGAATCAGGAATTTTATTAAGATTTAAGTAAACAAAGGTCTAGAGTGCAAAGAAAATGCTTTGGGGAGAAAAAGAGTCTGCACAAATGGGTATTATATATCTCTTACAAGTCTTCTTTCTCAAAACCTTTCAGCAGATCTCTCCTTTAACTCCTGCACTCTGAACTTCTTTATCTGATGAGCAGTTCTGCTGCTGAGCACTTTGTCAGTCTGGGCTGGGATAATAAGTATTACCTTTACATTTATCCTCTCTTGCAAAAATTGATTTGTATTTTCTCTGTGTATGTTGGGGGAAAAAGTCACAGTTTGGATTTGCCATTGCAAAAGCAACCTGATTTTTTTTTTTTTTAAATCCCATCTCTTCCTGTGTACAAACCAGCAACTGACTATACTGTAACCATGGAAACCTGCAGTAGATTCAGGAGGTGGTTTTAACTCTCTTGCTTCAGACCAGAAGATGCTAGAAGCCCTGCATCATGGAGGTGACAGAGTCAGCCTCAGGGGAAGGTCACTGGAGATGCAGCACAGTGGAGACCTCCAGAATCACTAGGATTTTAGGGCTTCTCAGAGAAGACTTACACTGGACCAACCTCACTGCATTTCAGGCAAAAAATAGGAACTCCTAGAGTTTGAAAGATCAAAAATTTCTTATGTTGTTATTTGATTTTCAAAAATACTTAGAGTCATACCTATGATCTGGAAGTCTAAGATATTTTACCTTCCCTTGCAAGATACCTACTCTCCATAACCTTTCTAGTGAATAGAAAACTTATAGTAAGACTACAGAATTATATCTCAAAGTTATGCTACCATGAAAAAAAAAATCCTTATTAATAGCATGTGTCATGGCCAGCATTCATTGTGTGGTGTAAACTACTGAATTCAAGGTTGTTACATTATGGGTGCCTTTGATCTTATGCAAATATTTTTTTTTACACTATTGCTCTATAGGTTTTCCTTATTCCACAATGTTCTCCTACCTTGGGTTTTTATTTTTATTTTTTTTTTAGAGAAACTTTACTCAGATCAAATCATAAACAAATAGCAACTTTAAGTAATGGCTCCATTAAGATCTCTAAACTGTGCTATGTTGTGATGGAAATAGCTTTGGGATATTCCTTGCTGGGTATGATCAGAGATAGGGATCAAAGAGCTTTAAACATTAATTTAGCAAGAGAAGTTATGCAAAAACAAGGCTGTTTAAATAGCAAGAAGTGAGAGGAGCTAGCTGATAACTGAAAAAAAAACAAGCATTTTGGTAAAGGAAATAGAGGGAACAGAACGTGATAGGATCTTTCCTTTGCCAAAACTGCCACACAGTATTTATCAATCATATTTTTCTATCCAGACAGCAGAGCTTTCAGCATTTGGCTTAGATTACTCAGTATCATGAGCTCTGATACTCTGGTAAGTGATATATGGCTGCGTGCCTCAAAATGAGGAAGATATATTGATACTTGTGGCTAATATTTCTTCTGGGTTTAAGACGGTTGTGTTATGGAACAGGGCAAATGATTCTTAAGACCGTCATTTCCTAATTGAGTACAGAACAACTGATGTCAGGAAGAAAAGAGTAGTTGGAGCCAGATCTAGTAATTCAGTCTCTGAACTCTAAAAGGCCTACCCAGAGGGAGTCTGGTATCTTTTTTATACTTTCCCTTTCATTTTAGATCATTTTCAAGCACCATCCAATTAAACATTTATTTGATGCCTACTACTGTCTATGCACAGTAAATTTGGTCTTCTGCTTTGTGTGGATGGCCAAAAGCATTTGCAGGGGGAATTCTGCACCCACTATTCTTCCCTGACTCTACAGTTTGTAATACATTGTGCATGGAGGAGAAGGAGTGTTCCTATCCTTGTTTTAACCATAGGGAGTGATTTTGTGCATTAAAGACTTTCATTTGTAATGGGCTGTGAGCTTTTTTCAGAGCAACCAGTTAGTAGGAGGCTGAAGGGAGACTGTTATAGCCCTCACTGAAATAGTAATTTCTCTCTTCTTAGCACCAGCCCACCTCTTGTCTGCATGTCCTTGTTGTTGGTACATTTGTCCCTTCTCATGATGAGGCTCTCGTTGAAGTTGTTCCTGACCTATGATATATAAAGGCTAGAGATTTTGTCCTGTCTGTGTATACCCTATACATACCATTTTGAGCAGAAGAGAAGAAGGAAAAACAGGGAGGTCACCAAGACCAAAGGATGAGTGTTTTGTTATATGGACATTGAGAAGATAGGGAGGAAAGGAAGACCTAGATAAGGAGTAATAGAACTCCTATAATATAGTATGAATTATATGTAGTATATATAATATAGTATGAAGCAGAAGATAGGATGGAAGAGGAGTAAAAGTATTGTATTAAAAATTATGACTCAGGTGAACCCCCCCCCCCAAAAAAAAAAAAATAGCAACTAAATAATCTCTCCTCTAATCTTTCAGTTACCTTCTGCACTACTGCATTTTGGGCTTCTTGAATATGAATTTCCTTCTTTCCTTTCCTTTCCTTTCCTTTCCTTTCCTTTCCTTTCCTTTCCT